>JADAZR010000077.1:0-247305 GCA_014872995.1 Diaporthe citrichinensis | reverse complement strand
ATTTTAAATTATAAATAATATTATTTTTTATTTATATTTAATAATAAAATAATATAATTAAAATAATATAATACTTTTAATTAATATTTAATGCCTTTAATTTTTAAGCTTTAAAACTTTAAATGTAAATTATATTTAAAGGAAATATTTTTAAAAATATAAAAATTTACAAAGCAAAAAAGAAAGGGCGCAAAGCAAAATGCTTATATAAGCTAAAGCTCGCTACTGCAGCTAATTAAAGCTCATTATTTACCCGCTTAATTTGCACACCCTTAAGCACGCTTAATTCGCACGCCTAATTTACACATTAACACTTATACTTAATTTGCACGCCTACTTTGCGCGCCTAATTTACGCGCTTAATTTACACGCTTTAAACTAACTTATATATATAAAAAATAATGAAGTTTATAAGCTAAATATGTAAGCTAAGCTTATAAATTTAGGCGTGCAAATTAGGCATAAAAAGTGTGATTTGGGTATGGAAATTTAGCGTAGGAATTAGGTATGTAAAGTGGTCCTGGGTGTTAATATGGTGTGGGCGTAGGCGTAGGCGTGTAAATTAATGAGTATAATAAGTGCATTAAGAGTTATATATATCTTTATACTCTTTGTTTTTTGCTTTATAAATCTTTATATTTATTTTTAAAAGTATATATACTTACTTTATAAAAAATTATTAATATAAAAATAAGTTATATATATATAAATAAATGGGGATGTGTAAGTGGCTTGTGCTAACTAATTATGTGCCTCCATTTCATAGCCCATAGCTAGATGAAGGTAGGTTGTAGCATTCGCTGTTGCCTTCCCTTCTGCACTAATGCGAAATCACTACACCAACCCAACCAACGTATTTGAGTACGTGACCCAACCAACAAGAACCCTGGGTAATTGTAGAGCCACTCATCATCAACCAAATTGATGTTCGTAGAGTCCACAGGGCCATTCGACGGTATGAACTTCTTCAAAGGAATGTTCCGCGGGTTCATTTGGGCTTTCGTGCCGTCAGGCGGACGGGATGCAGAGTCGACCATTTCTTCTCCTGCTGGTTTTGACAGCACTATGCCGAGGGCGTCAAGTCGAGTTTCGATAGTGCGGTCACGAGTGTTTGATCCTTCGTCTTGATGCTCTTTTGCGTCGATGATCTTCGAGTCTGATTGGAAGGACGATGTGATTTTTGCCATGTTTTGGAGCAAGACACAGTGAATCTCGAATCCGGCGTGGAAGTAGAAATCCCTCCCTGACTCTTGGGAAAACATTGCCGGCTTCTTTGCATCCAGAAGACCAGGGAAGAAACCGTTATGGCCGCAGCAATTGATAAGCGTTTCTGCGCAAGACACGATAAGGCTGTTG
Organism: Diaporthe citrichinensis; assembly: GCA_014872995.1. Taxonomy (NCBI): domain Eukaryota; kingdom Fungi; phylum Ascomycota; class Sordariomycetes; order Diaporthales; family Diaporthaceae; genus Diaporthe; species Diaporthe citrichinensis. Next base: position 245,949 of record JADAZR010000077.1, on the reverse strand, counting down.
GGCTTAAGCGCGCCCAAGCGATATTCGCGGGATCCCATCGCAATTCCCAAAGCGTATCGCATGGATTTGTCCCAGTCGTTGTCAAGAATTTCCTCGTGAAGAGATTGAGTCTCAATCGTGCGTTGCCACAGCTGCTGGTGCGAATTCCCCCCTTCGCTTGAGAACAGGCCAAACTGTTCGCCCCAAAAAAGTGCAGTATCCCGGGCATGAAACATGAAACGAGACTCTGCTGGCGTCCTGGTAAGTGCCAGCATTCTTCTTCCCAAAGCTTCATTCTCCGTCGTAAAACGCTGCAAGATTTGGCGCCTGGCCTTGCTTGGTCTGAGGCGTTCCCTCATCCATTTACAATGCTCCTCGTCCTTCTGAGTGAGCTCACACAATCTTTTGAGGAGAGAGTCACCATTTGAATGCGAGTCAGCACTCTCGTTCACTCCTATTTTTGAAGTAACGGAATTGCACTTTTGCAGTGAGTCCAATGATTTCCATATCCAAAAGTGGTCTATAAGGCGGAACTTGTTGAATCCATCGATTTTTGTGCGACGCCATGCGAAGGACTTCCTCGTGTCAATTTTGTCGAGCTCAACCAGCCAACGAGCGTGGGTCTCGTTCAGCATCTCTTCCATCCATGTGGTTTTGTCATTCCAAAGCTCTCGGCCTTTGACGTAGTACTCGGTCATCTTGAGGATCTGAAACGCTGTGTCCGTGATTGTGTCATCAGGCTGCCAAGTGCTGCTACTTTTTGGGATCTTGTTTCCAGTGACCCAATAGTTTGCTGCGAAGCAGCCTGTCGGTAAAAGCCTGTCGGATTTCCGCAGCCACCCAATCCATTGGACGTGGTCGCGGCAGACTTGATGAATACGCTTCAGAAGATCCACGACGTACGAATGGGCCGCAATACCTGGTTGCGATTTCAGTCGACGAGCCATATCAACCAGGAACAGGAACGCGAAGCTAAACGAACAGTCCCCAGGATTAGTATGCTTTACGTCAGACGTGCTGAGCAAGTTGTCGATCACTTACAAACTAGCTGATGTGCATACCCGGTGACCGGCCATGTCCCCACATGTTAACGCAACAAGTTGAAGTGTTGTATGTCGTTCAGGATCAGAGACACACATTGGCACAGCGCAAACCGAGAGAATGTGCTCCAGGTGACGCCACGCCAGGTATTCAAGAAACATTTCGGGATGTTCGGATCCTCGCCTCAATTCGCCTGATAGCGCTTCCCGTTGCCTGCCCTGAGTCTCAAGACACCGTTGTTTACCAGTGTCTTGAACCGCAGTAGTTTGAGCCGGGTTGTCCAATACGGCTCCATCTGCTACAGGTGTGTTCCGAGCCTCGTTCACGTCTCTGAATACATATGTGTCTTCAGCATTTGGTAACGCCATGTGTTTGTCGACAGTGGCACCCTCTGATGTGTTTGTTTGAGATGAATGTTTGTCGGTGTTTTTCTGATCAGCTTGAGGCAGTCTCAAAGCAGAAATAGGGGAAGTCTTCCAAAACCTTTCGACCTCATTGCGAAGATATTCGTTGATATTAGCATCTTTTGCAGAAATGACGAATTTTCGCCAGTCGCCTTCTGACTGTGGCGTCACCATCAACTTGTACGCAACGATGACTTCCAATTGACCTTGTGCCTCCAAGGTCTTTTCGACAGATGCCGTTGAATCTGTGTCCTCTTCAGATGGCATTTTCCACTTCTCTGCCTGACCGCCTTTGGCAGTGGCACCTCTCTCACCCTTTGATTCCGCCACTTTCACTGCACGGCCGTCAACGAACATGGTAATCAGTGATGCGACACCTGGTGATTGTTCTGAAAGTTTCTGGCGCTCTTGGTGCTCGAGGGACGTTTTTTTGGCGTCAGAATTCGCGAGAACAGCGTCAGTCTTGGTTCCTGGAGCAGGTGTTGTCTGGGCATCTGCATTCTCAGCGTTCTGGTTATCGATGTTGCTTCCAGCCTTTGCGCTTGTTACGGCCACCGGCGCTTCGTATTCATACTGTGACATCTCTGATTGATTCACGAGAACATGCCCATAGCCCCCTGGCCCCGGCAGGTACCAATAGTCATTGCTGTCCTTCTCGATGGACTCGAAAGGGTTGTTGAATGTATAGTCGGATTGCATGAAGTCCAGGTCTCGGATAAAAAGCTCGGGTCGTAATTTATAAGGGAGCTCAATCTCAACGGATTCGTCGGATAAATTCTGCACGACGATTTGCTGCAACACGATGCCCTCGTGGACCATATATTGTATGGTGGTTCGAAGACCTTCATTAGTGCGCGGATATTCGTACCTGGGCCATTTCCAATTCACCCATTTGACTTTGGGAGGGGCAGAGGACCCTCCAAGCGAATCGATCGGCGGTTGGATGATGAAAGGGCGCAGGTAGTCATGTTTCTTTTCCAAGTCCCATGCTCGACCGTACACTTGGTATCTAGCGCGGTGTGAGTCACAAAGCGTTACAGGTAGTGGAAAGGAAGTCAGAATAAAAGAAACTGCTCACGGTCCATCCGTCGTTCCTTGGTCGATAGTGAACAAGCCTGAGCTGCCAATACCAAGGAAACGCGTCATTTGGATCAAGTCCCCGTTGCAAGTGGCACTCGCTGTTGTGCCCCCGTCACCAAAAGAAGCATGCTGCTCGTTATTGGGCGGGGAGTTCCAGACAGCAAGACTCTCAGTTGGTGGATTGTAGATCGGGGACTTATTTTCTGGCCGGTTATCAGTCTCAAGATACATATCCAATTTACGATTCTCACTCACCGCCGATGAACTTTCGGGCGACCTTTATGCTTGGGGCATTGGTCCAGAATGCATGAGCGGGAAGTTTTCCAGAAGGGGGGAGACCACCAGCGTGCTCCTCTGTCTTTGAGTTGCTTGGTGCACTTGAAGACATTTTGCAAGCGGTTGTTTGGTCTAGTAGAGCCGTTGATGCTGGTTCTGAAGAGTCGGTGCTGAAGCTGTGATACATTCATGTAGACATAGCTACAAGAGTGGGGGATGGCCTTGTATCAGTGAATGGGTGCCTTTATTTCTGCCAGATCCGTTGCGCCGTCTGCGGATATAATCGGACACTTCTGCCGCTGACCTGCAAAAGATTCTCCTTGGCTGAAATCGGTGTATGTGGATTACCGCTGGCAGGGGTGTAATAAATGTCAGTCGCACCATACCGCCTGCTGTACCTCTGCTGCATTTCTTGATGTCCAATACTACATCCTTGTCAGTGTAACCCATGCGTTGTGTGCAGAAATCCATATGCGCCTGCACCTAGGGCACAGCCTTCTATGTTCCTAGACAGGTGCTCATTCACGAAGAAGTCTGTGACTCTAGGCCATCGAGCTGGCCCAGGGTCTGCATATTCGGCAAAAACTTCGATTGTCGAGGACTTGCTGCTCGCGTATTTGGTCCTGTCATTTTGCGGAGCTTCGCCCTGATTGCCTTGATAGTAAACTCGATCAAGTCAAAAGGCCCTCGCGGCACGACTCGGCCTCTATTTCGGCCTGGATGGTGTCATCGCGTAATCTTCCACTTGGTCTACTATGATAGGTTGAGGTTCGGAAGGGAAAAGGAAAATGGTAGCGAAGCTGAATTCCACCCTGGACACCGGTTTGATCAATTTGGCAAAGTGCATATGCAGCAGTAACGCTATTGATCCAAGACATCTGACTCGGAAATAATAGATCCAGTAAATGATCTGTGCCTACGCTGCTGATCGCGGGACACGAGGCTGGGCTGAGCTTCTATGAGTGTTACATCAAAGCGATATCTCCTCGGGTTTTGAGAACGAGACTAATCAAAGCCATGAAAATTGTGTAGGACAGTCTCTGGGGCGTCTGATTTTCAAGGCGGTGAACAGTCGGACAATACCAAGGGGCGCTCTGATGGTGCACAGGAGATGCTTCTGCAGCAAAATATTTTCTCTGCACTCCTTTTGAACCAGGATGCTGTTGCCAAGACAGAAAACGACCCTTGTCTTTCTCTCCGTAGCTTCCCCCCCTCTATCTACTTGTAATTTCATCATCAACGAGAAGTAAGGTCCTTGCTATCTCCGAAGTCGCACGACATGCAAAATTCTCCTGGGGTTCCATTGGTGCCAACCAGCCACATCGTCGGGCATGAACAGTGTGTCACTTCAGACTGTTATCACCAGACCGAAACGCATGCGTTTGAAGGTCCGCAAAATGTGCTTAACGGAGGTTGCCGAAGTCGTGGCGTCGTGTATCTCCCCTGCGAGGACGCTAACGGAGAGGGACTCGTGATGATTTGCCCAGGCTCACGGTAGGCGATTGACAAAACCTCACATTTGAGAAAACTCTATTAGAGATTTGCTACGAGGCAGAGCCGCGTTTCTGCTTACGTAGGTAACTCTTAGGCAACCACAGAGCCATGACCTAGCGTAAAAGAGGGGACTGTCATGCCTTTCGAAAGTACTCTGTCGAGCAAGCCTGTTTCTCATCTGTTGTGCATGTGTTGAAGATAGTAGTGAGTTCCACAAGACGCAATGTTTGGTATTTTTTGACCGCCCGTCTGATGGTTCCTCCACGTTCATGCTGCATAATTATTACTCCATCTTGGGCGGACGGTCGTTTCGTCGTACGGAGGTGTTCTGAACTCGTACAGCCTTGTCTGGCTGGCACCCTCGACTCACCCGATTCTTCTTATCAGAGATTGCCCACGAAAATCACCACCGACTTTGGAGACCATTGCTTACCTCCAGAGAGGCATGTGTTCCAGCTAAACAGAATGCTGATGGCCTTGCAGCCATGGAGCTTTAAACCTATCATGGAAATACGATTTATGAGGTGATCTATTCTGGAACTTGATAACCACGATATCAAAGGCTATGTGAGCTTCTTTGATGCCTCTTGAGGCAGAGATTTGCTGGCCAGGGATTCTTTGTGATGCAAACATCAGAAAGGATAATATTGAAACCGGATATTCGCACAGAAGGAAACAGATGGTACACAGACACCTCTTCAACAATATTCCCTCAGCTAATCAGAACGTAATGCCCACACCTAATTTCCAAACCCATATCTAATTTACCCACCTATATTTGTTGATAGACATTCAATTTGATAAGTGTAAATGTAAGTTCTCCATATTATTGAACAAGACAGTAACATGTGCTTCCTGATAATTAATCCACATCTTGATGATGAGATTAACTATTCGAATGTATCCTCATTTTCCCAGGCATTACGAGGCCAATACTCCTCTCCAGACCTTCTGCCCCAACACCACATATCGTTGCATGCTGCATGCGCTAACATTCCTTCGCCCTGACCTCGACCTTTAACTGGCCACTCAGAGAACCAACAGACAGGCTAAAATGAAATCCTGCGGCTGCAGAACTGTCTGCTTCCTCTTAGTCTTTAAATGGGCCTTCAAGCTACAAGCAATATTTATCGCCAGAACTCTCATTATCTAAGTAAACTTGTTGCTTTCCGCCAGACTATCACAGATCTTTCATCCTCCAACTAGTCCGCAAAATGTCCAATCCGGTCTTCGTCCTCCTCCACGGCGCATGGCACAGCCCAAAATGCTGGGACCGCCTCACCGCAGAGTTCGGCAGAGCCGGGTACAGCTCCCTCGCGCCTGCGCTGCCCTCTTCGGGCTCAACACCGCCAACGCCGGACTGGTCCAGAGACGTCGAGACGATCCGCAATATCGTGTCGGAACTCGTGCAGGAGGAAGACGTCGTCGTGGTCATGCACAGCTTCAGTGGGATGACCGGCGGCACCTCCCTGGAGGGGCTGGACAAGCAGACCTGCACGTCCAAGGGGTTGAGGGGCGGTGTCATCAGGCTCGTGTACATCGTGGCCTTCCTCGTGCCGGAGGGGTTTCAGCATTCTCCCCGGGGCACGCGCGACAACATGATTCCTGAGATGAGGACCGACCTTGAGGTGAGCGTGCGCTTCATATGACATCTCTCCACAATACATACAACAACATACCAGACACGGGCTTGCCCATCGTTGACACCATCCGCAGGCCAACACCATCACGGTGCTCCCAGAGGATGTAAAGGGCATGTTCTACCAGGACGTAGACGACGAGACCGTCGCCGAGCTGGCCAAGCACCTGCGGCCCCAGAGCTTTGCCTCGTTCTGGAGCACTACCACCCACGCCGCGTGGCGGGATATCCCGACCACGTACGTGCTGTGTCTGAAAGATAGACCGACTACTGTGGTCGCCGCTCGGTACCTGGTCGAGGCGGCAAAAGCGAGTGGGAGGCACAAGATCGACAACGTGATTGAGGTTGAAGCTGGGCACTCTCCATTTATCAGCATGCCCAGGTGGACCGCTGAGATGCTTATCAATGAGGCTGGTCGGCGGGCTTGATTTTATACTAGACTTGATCATTGCTGCAGTGGCCAAAAAGAACCTTGTAAGGCGGAAAACCCCATCTTCTCTTTTGATGATGCCGTCATGGGTTTTACTCTTTCTTCCAGTGCTGGGTATTTTTCATGCCGGGCGCGGGTTGAACGGGGGACCCTCCGGTCGGTAACACCTAACTGACCACTGAGCCATTTGGCCGCAGTGTAGACGGTGTTCCGGCGATAGCAGGTGGGCTTTGCTTACCTATAAGCCCCTCAGATGAGGTGAAGGGGAGGGGCGTATGCGCAGAGTCTGCTTAGTGAAGTTCGAGTCTCTCACGACCACAGCGTCAGTGCCGCGTCCCACATCCGCAAAGGCGCCCTTTCGCCGCCCGACTCTCAACCACAACGATCTGTTGTCAGTCTGTAGTCATCAATGACTTCAGGGTTGACTTCGAATTTCGTTGTTTTGAGTAAAGTGTCTATTTCTAGAGAAGACAATCTAAGGCTACCCTTGAATGCAATGACCACAGCCTAGTTCAGTCAATGCCATGACTGTTGTTCTCACTGTTCAAATATTATGAAAACAGATATTCGCACAGAAAGAAACGGATAGTACGCAGATAAATTACACCCCTAGTGCACTCACACCCTACACACCCACGCCGAACATGCTCACACCCAACAGGCCCACAACCCACACACCCACACACCCATAACCAACATACCAACACCCAATTCACATACCCAAGTTTAATTAATATTAAAATAATAGATTACTTAGGTAAGTGTATATTGTAAGGCCTAGGAATATATAATGTAGTCGATAGGAGCATACTGCTTATATGCCTTGGGAAGGTACCTATTTATAGTATCCAGTCATTGCAAGGCTACCGATACCTCGATATGCAGATCTTCACCCTGTTCTGCTGGGATTGTGCCATGTAGACAACATGAACCTAGGCATAAAAGGAGGTACCGACGGGCGCCGGTTAACTTGCTCTACACATTATTCAGTTATCCACATCAGGTCCACAGTAGTTCCGCTTATTATTTACATCCACTTTTTGTTTCCCAACTCAATCTATGTACAGTGGTCCCCATTTCGGTGGATAACAACGCGGTCGAAGTAGTCATGGAATCCCAAATTACGTGGCCCATTAAATAGAAGAAAGTGTGATGCGGTATTTGATGCATTATTCAAGCGGTCCAGACAATCCGGGGAAGATCGACTCGAACGTTAAGTTTATCCTTCGATGAGAATTAAGTTTAATTTATGTACAAACTTTTAACTTTTTACAAGTTCCCATTGCCCGCCCAAATCATGTGGCCTGTCCATTTCTCCCGGGGTACCAAGTGCTCAGAGAACCTAGTTGAACACGCAGGACTCCGTAGGCTGCTCGACCTGCTGGGCGTTGACCCGGAACTCGGTGCACTGGTCCTTGCCCACCGACTTGGCGTAGGCCTGCTCCGGGTAGACCCAGAAGTCGCCGTCGGTCTCGCCCGGGCAGGCCAGCCACTGGCTGTCGGCGGCGTCGGCGCCGTTGTAGTACAGGTAGATCTGGTCCTGCTCGGAGCCGATCAGGGCAAAGGGGCCCTTGGGGGCCCCGCCCGGGGTACCCGCGGGGGTCAGGGCCAGGAGGCCGTCGGCGGCGCCGGAGATGTCGACGTATGCTGGAGACATGTCAGTTGTTGGGGGCCATTACGTACGGGGAAACGCCGGGTGGATGATGCGCGGGTGCGTGGTGTGTGTGTCGAGTTTCACTTACCGTATTGCTGGTGCGATGTGCCGTCGTTGTACACTGCGAGGGCCTCGTCGATGAGGGCGACAGCTGGGGTGGCGTCGCCGCACGAGGAGTTGGCCTGGATGCCGACGTGCCAGTGGCGCTCGAGGGGCTTCAGGTCCTGGCCGTCAAAAGGCTCGCCAGGTGCGGAGGCGACAAGGTTGTAGTATTGCTCATTCTGAGCGAGAGCGCTGCTCGCGGTGGCGAGGGCGGCGGCGAACACGGCGGAAGTCTTCATTTTCGGAGTGCGTGGTTTGTAGTTGATATGTTAGGGTGATATGGGTGGTAGGTAAAGAGTGTCTGCGGCGTGTGTGATGTATTAGATTGGGGAGTAATGGCTTAGTTGAATGTTTTGTTTTCATTGCTGAAGTCCGTCTCTATGATGCATCTTTATATGCGTTCCTTGGGTTCAGTCGTGTTGGGACGTGCCTTGTTCTGAGTCGGTGTGTTCATGTACCCCTGTTAAACACGAGCGCTAAATAGAGAGCAAGTGGTACGAACTTGGTCGTATTGGCTTGGCGATGCGATCATCCTGTCCACTTTTTGTCACCCCGCAATCTCCTTACTTGATGCTGTTTCTTTTTCGAGTGATGAAGTTATCCTCAACCCCCTTTCTTGGTGGCTCGTGCCAGCTTGGGGCGCGGGTTTCCCAGAAAACGGGGCTAAAATACGGGGTTAGGGAGGGATGCGGTGTGAATATTACACAACTGTGAAGACAAGCACCACTTATATCACTTCCCATCATTCACTACTCAAGTATACCGCATTGCCACTACTGCCAGCAGCCCAGTGTGACAGCAGCACTTTTCGATAGCCTCTCCGGTCTCTCCGGTTAACAAGCCGACGCTTCCGCTGCATTTCTTTTTAAAGATCAACACTGCCACTGCTGAGCCCGCAGAAAGACCTACCATGTACCATATCCCTGGACCGTATCATTTATTACACCCGTGGACCGGGTCATCGGATGCCAGATGCAAGAAAAAGAGGGAAAGGTCGGCATCGTATAATTTAGTGCTTGGCGAGGACCTCCTTGAGGCCGGGGATTAACGGCGGAACGGAGCGTGCGAACAGCGGTGGAAGCTGGAAGAGAAGAGGATGGCTGGATGTTTGGTTGTAGAGGAGAAGCAGTCAAGGAGTGGACCTGCTCAAGGGCCACAAAGAAGGCAGTGCGAAGACAAATGCGATCAGGCTATTCAGGTTACCCTTGTAATAAGAGCGAGCGACCACTGGTAGTTCCACCCAGCAGCCCCTTAACCAAGTATAATTATTTATTAACGGATTCTGAAGTCGCTTACATCAGTACACAATAGCTGCACAAGCACTTGTCGCACTTCCCTGCTGGTTAACCCCCTTCTTGTTCTTCAAGAAACAGTTTCCCCCCTGTTGGCCTACCGCAACAATACTCGTCAGGTTGTTGTTATAAGTCACAGCTGCGCACTTGGTCTGTCCCTCCGCGAGACCCTTGTTATAGGTCACACACTCGTCCATACACTCTTCAAAGGTGTACAGGATAGTGTAGTAGATATCGCTTATCGTCCCGTTCCCGTCAGCAGCAGCCTCCTTATTGGGCCAGTCGGTGAAGCAGAACGTGGTGAAGGTGACGGCTTGGTCAGCGGATGAGTAATACGTCTTGGGCACTGAATATGTGCAGCTGTTGTCGGCTACACCAGTCGTGCCGGAGGTCACGGGTGCGGATGATGTGCTGCTGGATACTGATGATGTCGTGGCTGTTGATGGTGTGGATGAGGCGGCGGCTGTAGATGTCGTTCCTTGGGTTTGGCTTGATGTTTCCGAGGATGACTGCGATGGTGATGGTGATGTAGAGGTAGTGGCGCGCTGGCTGAGACCAACGCCGAGGCCGACGCCGAGTGAGATGCCCAAGACGAGCAGGATGGCCACCCCAACAATGACCCAGAACAATGCAACAGACAGGCCGAGAATCTTTTTGCTTCTCTGTTTTGTTGAGGGCGGCTGCTTTTCTCCGTATGGCTTTGAAACATAACCGTGATATGGTGACTGTCCCGGTAATGCCTCGGGCGCGTCAAACGCGACGACCTGAGGTCCGTCTTGAGGACGGTGCTCGAAAAGCGTCGCCTCCGGTCCGTAGCTGTTCTGCAGCGCCGGGGAGATCGGCCCCGGTCGCGCGTGAGCTGCCATCCTTGCCGGCAGTAAACCACGACGATCTTGGCTTGTTGCGTGGTCAGCCAAACATATATACAAGAACGTCTCGAAAGCACTGTGGTTCCACAGAATCACGTTGACGAGATCGTCTTTTTAGCGTGAGGAGGAAAGTTCGGAAAGGGGCTGGAGATAAGCCTTCCAAGGTGCCTACAAGGTTAGTTTGGAGGGCATTCATTGGCTATCTTGACGGCAACGTGAGACGGGTTTCCGTCAGCGCTGCCTGCTAGTGCCGGCGCAGGATCACTATCCATGTGTATATTTTGTCTTAACATGCGGCTATTAGACTTTCAGGGCCCAGAAATAGTCCTAGTCCTCGAGTACATTGGTCAGAGATATTCAGCCCTCATAACCAGGGCGTATGCGGCTTTTGAAAACCGTAGCACCGGGGCCCCAGATGAATGTGAGTCGCTACAATGGGCGTCAAAAGTCCTGCGCTCACCCCTCGTTTCGCACCAAGCTTCACCAAGCTTACTGGGTGCGCGGGTGCAACGCTACACGCCCTCTGGGTGCCTTCTTCTGCAGCGCTTCTGCAGCGCCCCGCGGCCCTCTGAATATCCTCCTTTTTGCTCAGAGAGACAGCGCCTACTTGACTTGAATTGCCATATTTGAGGCCAACTGCTATGTCTTTAAACCCTCTCGTGACAATAAGTGATATGTTGCATTCTAAGCTCCCTGCTAAGCAGACTAGTATTATAGAATGCAGTAAGAAAAAGGTAATATAAAGTAAATAAAGAAACTGCTTGTCAGTATAGTTCCGCTAATAAAGTAAGAAATTTCAAAGTATTGTTGCTTGCGGGACACTTTAACAGCTTTAAATTTGAATACGGAGATTCGCACCTGCAAAAACATAGGGTACACCGGTACGCTGGTACATTACTCGCGCCATAACTGGAATTAGAGCGCATCACCCAGGCCTGACTCCCAACACCCACACCCAACACCTATACACCCAGCACCCATACACCCAATTGACACACACAATTAAACACCTGGTCCTCTCAACTCTTGGTCTTGGACAGAAATGCAGGGTTCGCAAGAACACGAACTTTCCTAGTCCGTCGAACGTCGATCGAGTTACGCCCAAAGTATCGCTCAGACTCGAAACTAATCGTGAGTGTCAGATATGACTCTCCTGCCTTGAATGAGTCCTACCCCGAAGGAGTGTACTATACCTCCAGTATAAGTTTGCTTTGACGACGCACTTGATGGCCTCGATGTATCTTTGGACCTGTGCATCGATATCCTCACCCCAGCTGCGGACCCGACCCTCTACAACGTCCCATCTTCGGTAACGTTCTTGAAGAAGCTCACCTATCGTATCGAAAGCCTCCTGGGCCGGCATGCCATTCATACGACATACTGCCACCATGTTGTGAGGCACGCCGTCGTTCTATTTGGTCAATTCAGTCAGTTGAATATGACTCCTCACACGCCAGAGAAACTCACCTCTTCTTTGAGATATGACAGAATATCGTTGGTACTGATCTCGATAAGCTTCATGCGCAGACGCAAATCAACAATTAGACACTCACATAGATACCATGTCCGACCCGAGGACCTCGAGTTCCCGAATGTCTGGATCATTGAACACCTCATTGGGGACATTGAGGTCGTGCGCATATTCAACCAGGGCAAATAATGGCGATACACCGGCCGCTTCTCGTCGGACCAGTATTGATTCTTCCAGGGTCGGCACATGGTTAGAAGATGCGTCTTGAACATGCCTGAGGGCGCCAGCGCAGTACGACCGCATCGCTTCTGCAAATCTATGTTGCACGCCTTGTGAGCAAGTTAGCAATAACCACGAGCACATTTTAGGTACGTCATACCAGGCGGTGATTTCTATAGAGCGTCAGCGAGAATCAGAGCACAGAGCACAGAACACCATACCGCTGTTATCCTTCTTACAACAGTGTCGTGCGCCTCCACAATCTTTAACTTGGGCTGATTGTGCTCTGTTCCATCCACGGCGGCCATCAAGCTATTCATGACTTGGCGGGCCCGCCCAGGTTGATCTTTTAAGTGACCATTATCGAACACTGCCAAAATTAGAGACGAATGAGATAATGTAAAGTATCTACACAGCTTACTGTCGTCATATGGAAACACCTGTGGATTCACGATGTCAGGCTAAGATCTAATTAAAGAGACATGGGGAACGTACCCAGTTACCCCAATCACAGAGGGTTCGAAGCTCGGCCGGAGGTGCGAAAGGGGCGGATATAGAAACAAAGTATGAGAAGTTACACCGGTGCACAGCATCTTCGGTCCTTTTTCCATATGAGCAGAAGCTGTATTGATATTAACGATAGCAGAGGTGCAGGGAAGACTCTTGGCAAACCTGGATAACCATTCTTCTGATTCTAATCTCACGTCCTTGTAGTGAGGATTGACCTCGGGTGGTAATTTCAGAAAAGTCTGAAACATATCAGGGATAATGACATCAATATGTTGAAGGGCATTATTGCTCCTCTTATTGTGCAGAGAATTTGACCTGGATTTGGACGAAAGCCGCCTGCGACTGAGCTCAGCGTAGATCCAGCCACAGAGGCAAACGAAAATAAAAATGACACCAGCCATTCTTAAAACTGCTGGGTATTGATTCACCGACAGTCTCTTAGGTTTCTGTCTTGATCTTATAGCTGGTTAGGCGAACTCTCGGCGAGCTTCGCGATCTACGAGCTGCTGAACATTGCAGCATGGCGCACCCACTACGGTATGCGGATCCAGAACATGGCTTGCCTAGTCGGCCCTGTTCATCATAAGAGTGGGGAATACAGGTTCACAAGACATCAAGTTTGGAAATCCTTCGCCGGCCTCAGCCGTTTCCGGTTAGTAATACCTCCCTCAATCAGCGTCGACTCATAAGTCCCGCCGAGCTTCGGGACACAAATTGTGCCTCTCACGTCAGACTTCACTTAAGCTCCTAACGAAACTCTTTCATCATCGAAAATGGCGACTTCCAAGTTTGGCAACTACCGATTCCAATGGACCGATCTTCACCTCCCTCGGGAAGAGACAGATCTGCTACGCTATGAGTACGACGAGCTAGGAAGCGAAGTTGTGGAAAAACTGCAAGAAATTTCCAGGCAGAAACAACAGGAAGACGGCACAAACCGGGCCAGAACGGATCTATACGCCCTTCTAGAGGACAACCACGACAATGACGAGACTCTCACGACATTCTGGAACGAGGTGCACACAGTTCCCGAGTTGGTAGATTGGGCTCAGTTGGAGCGTGGGCAAAAGTTCTTCTACCGATATGCTCCTGCGAATCTCATGGGATTCGCTTTGCAAGGCTTCATGGGCGAAAACTCGGCTGCCTCTGGAGTTGTTGAGGTCTTGGTTCGTACTGGGGGTTTCTCAACCCGTGTACTGCTGCGAAGACTTCTTGAGACGTTTCAATTCATCCTCCAAGCGACCAAATCTCTCGAGGCCATTGAGCCCGGAGGAGAAGGCCACATCACCACGGTTCGCGTGCGGCTCCTTCACTCTTCGGTCCGACAGCGCATCATGAAGCTTGCCAAGTCTCGGCCTGACTATTTCGATGTGGCGAAGTTTGGGGTTCCGGTAAACAAGCTGGACTCGATCCATTCTATCACGACGTTTGCCTGCAACCACATGTGGCTTCAACTTCCGCAAATGGGTGTGCACCCGAATCCGCAAGAAATTTCCGACTACATCGCCCTCTTTCGCTACCTCGGATACGTCCTGGGTACTCCGGATCATTATTTCGATACCGCCCCCAAGGCCAAGGCAGTCATGGAGAGCATGCTCGTCCACGAATTACACGTCACGCCGACGTCTCTCATCGTCGGGCACAACTTTATCGAGTGTCTCAAAGACCTGCCCCCTTTCAACATATCGGCCCAATTCATCGAGGCCGGAAGCCGTGTTCTGAATGGTGACGAGCTCTGCGATTCCCTAGGTCTCGGTCACCCAGGGTGGTATTCGTACGCGTGCTTCAAAGGCCACTGTTGGTTGGTGCAGGTGCTTGCCCTCGCACAGCAAAATATTCCATCCCTTGATCATACTATTACCAAGTTCTGGAAGGATCTCTTGCATGAAGCTGTCATCCAGGGTAAAGGTGGCTTGAACGGTGGCTCAAAGTTTGACTTCAAATACGTTCCGCATGTGGGTAGAGTGACAGGTAGAGAGGATAATGAGCGGCCACCACCTGAGTGGTCAGCGGTGTCAAGGCCAGTGGAAACCTTCTACTTCGGCGTATTTTTAACAGGATGTCTGATTATACTTGGACTGATGTGGTCTCTTTGGCGGGCTGCGTTACTGTGTATCCAGGAGTGCAATTAGCCAGGAGTGGTGTAGCTTGACAGAGAGCCGGCGACAGCTATAACTTCAAAGCACGCCCCGACAAGCTCACATGTTTGATTAACCACCGCGCCTCTAATGCTGGGTTTTTCAGCGTACAACTCTTTGACGGGATCGCCTTGCAGCGCTACTGGAGTGTACGTAGATAAAGCCCGAAACTATCACCCAACCGCAGCCACTCAATCAAAGCTCGCCCGCAGAGATTCTAGTGTGCGTAATTCAAACTTGGGATTGACATCAAATATACCCTATCGGGTCCAAACCAATCGGGTTTCCAATCCATGGACCCCACTTGATGCGAATCGGAAGTTTGAACTTTTTGTTCAGTCTCTTAGCCACGACGGCTCCGAACCCAACGGGGTTGCCGCAATACCTGACATGTTCATTGTATTCGTCCTCGCTGGCGAAGTCCTCCCTAAAAGAGCATTCGGAGAAATCGAATTCGAATGGCTGCATAGAGCCTGTTTGGATGATCATATTGTGAGGAACGCAGTCGACATTGACAACGCCACACGTGTTGACATCCTCAGCAACCTCCACCACACGCTGAACCAACCCTTGGTAATCAACCTCTGGCGACACCTCCTCCATCTCCAGTAGGCTGTTCAATGTGAAGCCGTCGATGTGTTGGGTGAGGATGCCACCGACGTGGAAGAATTGTGGGTCCGACCCAAGCGGGGTGAGGGAGAAAGATGTCGTTCCGTAGAAGAGTGGTACGCACTTGCCTTGCAGCTTCTCGAGGTGTTTATAAGCCCGGATCTCAGTCTTCAGACTTTGGAGAAGCCGATACTGCAATAGACCCTCTTTCTTTGCGGTCATCTCCCATGTGTCGGCGGTGTCCTCCTCGCCTTCCAGTGGGTCGATGTCCCAATTGCGCCGCTTGTCGTCCATTTCCTTGATGTATTCGAAGAGCCCTGGTGCTTGCCCCGACTGCACGTATCGCTGCCAACAAGCCTCCACGCCGGGGTTGTGGCACGTTTCTCTCCTCCAACGACTCTCGTGACCATAGCGCCGATCGAAGAGCTTGAGGACGGCCGTTCGCGCCTCTCCGGAGCTCGAGGCCCATTGTACCTCCATTACAGGCGACATAGAGACTTCGAAGACTTTGGTGACAGTAAAGAGAACTCGCTCCTCGGAGGGCGTACCACGTGTCCAGTTAACGGGCAGGTCCAGCACCATTCCCTCGACGTAGGGGCCTGGCGTGTGACAAGGAGCTGTTGAGCGGTTTGTGATCTCGCCGAGGGCTTTCCTCGTGTTGCTGCCGCCGCTGCTGTCGCAAAGCATGTCGGCGGGTCTTGGGGAAGCCATGGACAGAGTACGGGTGGGGTAAGTGGTTGTGAAAGATGGTGCTGACGATGCAGATTCTTCTGGTGGTGTTTGCGTGTTGAGTGGAGATGTGCTGCTGATTGACGGTGAGGGTCGTTCCTTTCCCCAAAGTTGTGGGCGAGAAGGTGCGAAGCAGTAGTTATAGCCCAGAAAACGAGCAAAAGATGTTTAGTTGCTGGGGCCTAGCCCAGGCGTCTAGGTACCTAGGTACCTTGGTAGATTGCCGACACTGGCGCTAGTGACCAACTAGAGGCTGGGGTTTTCAGGAATCATTCTGTGGTGCTAAGTGGGATGGTGGTCTCGTTTTTAAGACGTATACATATGCGTTATGAACAGTACGCATTCCCTTCATACAATGGTAAATGCTTAAACACGCAGCTAATTTTTTTGAAAAGAAAAAACGATGACAATAGCAATAGATTTTGAACACAATGGTGGTAGGTGGCCCAGAAAACAGCGACAGCCTTGTGAAGCTGCACAGACGAGGCTAGAGTGAACTGCTCCCAGCGGCGCCATAGACCGTCAACACACGTAGCCAAAAACTAATCTGCCACGACAAGCCAGGCTTTCAATCATATGATGAAGACCAAAATTTTGGGTGGTGCTAATGATCATGGGTTTACACAAATGTCACAGAGCCAGTCAGGCACGCACCTGCGATTGGCTATCAGGACAGCATTGCTCGTTTTATCCGTTGAATTACTGAGAAACTGAACATGACTGGTCTTGGCTCTGAAAAGGCCCAAGTCAGCGCTACGAGGGTCGTATTCAAACCATTCCAACTTACCTAAGTCTTAAGGGCTTGCAACCTTCGGTATACCGGTACATCAACTTACACCATAATTATAGCTAATTAAAGCATGTTACTCAGACCTAATTTGCTTACCCATACTTAACACCTATATTTTTAATTTAAATCAGGTATGCAAATTAAGTAAATAAGTTGGGTATATAGGTGTTGAGCGTATAGGTGTTGGGCGTATGGGTATTGGGTGTAGAGGTGTGGGTATTGGGTGTAGGTGTTGGGTGAGGTGGTGATGTACCGGTGTACCCTCCGTTTTTACAGGTGCGAATCTCCATATTCATATTAAATATGCTGGTCTGATAATTGATGCCATGCAAATTAACCCAAACAGCCGGCCGGCCGGCCCGCCGGCCTTGAATGCAATTATTAGACCCAATCCCACTCCCAGCCCTATTTTGATCCTCCAGACTTCATTCTCTTCCCGCCCACCTCCGTCCGTAGATCCCAACCCAGAAGCCAAAGATATCCATACCCGAACCTGACGTCCCAAAATGAACGTGAGAAGTGCAAAGAAGAGCAGACGTACCATCAGCCTCACAAATCGTATGACAAATGAAAAGGAAGAGGAGTAGAGAAAGCGAGTGTGACAGAGAAAAAAGGTTGCCAGACCATGCGGCCTAGAAGACATCGAGATCGTATTTCAGCGTTTTCTCGAAGAGCCCCCGAGTCGTATTACCCACCACCGTCGCCATCCGCCATGCTCCCGTACCGTGGCCACTAATCCCTTGCCCCCATGAGGTATCATAATACGCTTCTTCTTCCTCCTTCCTTCTTCCAAAGACTCACAACAGACACGAGCCTAAACATCCCACAAAGAGATCCCCTTTCCGCATCAATTGCATCGCCCAAGTCGAGATCTCGCTTCTTCTTCACCATCCCACAGTTCTGTGCCCTCCATCTTTCCGTAGTAAGCAACGAGAAAAAGGTCAAGAATGGGCGCTCGCTAGTTCAGTAGCAAAAAGGGTATTAGGTAACAGACCATCGCCCACGGCACATTCGCATCTGGCAACGACCGTGGACGTTCCTCACGTCTGCAGCACATCCTTCTCCTCCTCGGACGGGGGCAATGCGGTCGAATGGGCAAGGTACCCCTCGTCCTTCTCCCAGGCCGCCCCGGGGCCGTGGAAAGACGGTTCCGGGATCGAGCTTCCGGGCTCTGCTGGCTTGGCTGTCTCGGTGGCGGTGGCACTGGTGCTGCGCGGCGTCGACTCGCTCTCGCCCTGGGCCTGGCCCAAGATACCCTGCGGCCCCGCACCAGGTGGCTTCACAGGTTGGGGACTCAGGACGTTGGACGAACGTGCAATATACCTTGGTGACACGATGTCTTCGGATCCGAAGGGCAACGGCCGGTTAGGTATGTTGTGCTCTCCGCCAGTCGCGCCACCAGCGTCGCCACCCCCGGACACCTCGCCAGCGCCTAGCTTCTGCAGCAGCAACTCGGATTGTTGCTTTGCCAGCAGTTGAAGCCGCGCTACGGGGTCCTTATAAAATCGGAATAAGTTAGTCAAATCACAAGGGCAATCTCCGATGCTAAATCGACGCCCATGCGCACATACCCACTCCGACTGCTGAGGCACTCCGTCCGCTGCCGGCAGTTTGCCATCATCCTCACCCTCGTCGTCGATGCCTGGGCCACCAGCGCCCCAGAACTTCGGCCGACGAATAGGCGCAGGCGTGACAGGGAGACTGGGTCGGTCGATGGCAGTCGGGAAGTCGGTCAGCTTGGAACCGCGTCTTCGCCATTCTGCGCCGGCTGACGTCTCTTGCTGGGATCCGACGCCACTACCACCCACAGCCCGGGGCGAGGTCTGGCCCACGAGACTGCCTGAGCTCTTGTGCCGACGGTATAATGGCATGGAGCCCACATATTTATCAATGGCGGGATCATCATCCCACGCATTGACCCGCGTGAAAGAGGCCCAGGGATCAGATTGTGTGACCCGGATGGTAGGGGTGGCAGGGGAACTCGGCTCGCTCTTGTGGTCCGCGGTGGATGACTCTGTCATAGAAGGCTCAGTCATCGTCGTTTGGGATTCCAGGAAGGATATCCTCCTACCGGAAGGCGCAACGGTCGAACCCTCGGTCAAGGATGGCTCGGAAGGGTATACATCGTCAGCGAAAACCCGGGAGGCCCTCGGCTGTTCTATTTCCCAAGGGAAGATCGGCCGGGGCTTCTCGGCGCGTGAAGCAGGTTTTTCTCTGGGTACCTCATACCACATGTTCTTCGGCGGGCTTGGGTATCGCGGAGGAGGGACGAATGGAGCTGGATCGGAAGACATCTCGTAATGCATCTGCGGGAAATTCATAGCCTCGGGCTTGGAATGTGCAGGCGGAGCTTGTCTGTGGACAGTCAGCGACCATGTTCAAACAGCAAGTGTTGGCAGTAACTCCTCACCTTTGAGCATCCCAGCTGTACTCGATTGGGCGTGGCTCAGGCTTATGCTCCCTCTCCTCATGGCGTACTACAGGAGCCCCTCCTTGGGGCCCCGAAACCTGCTCTTCTCGAGCCTCAGCTTTTGTCCCCTCAACAACATTACTCAACGATTCGCTGGGGACGGGAGGGGGTATATAAGGGTGCGGGGCGGAGTCTCCTGCCAGAGACTTCTCATGGTGGTATTGGGACGGATGCTCATGATGGTGATGTTCATGAGGCTGGTCGTGGTGTTGTGGATGGTGCTGGTGATGGTAGTAGTCAGGTTGCGAGGGTGGTGGCGGCGCATGATGATACGCATCATGTGTGGATCTACCTTGGTGGAGCGGTGGCTGCCCGGTCGGAACAACGTAGGTGGTTGTTTTTGGACGGAATTCGCCTTTGACAAAATACTGGATGATCTCGGGGACCTTATGCTGGCCTTGGGACACGTCGGTCGGCGTGAGTGGAGGGGACTGTGCTGGACGTCAGTCTCTGTGCTTAGACTGATGAGGGTTACAGCAATACTTACCGGCTGTCTGTAGTGGCGGTCGTAAACGGCCCACCACCTACCAAGCATCTCATCGTAGGGAGAGCCTCCGGAGGATGCTTCCCTGCCCAGTGCCCATGGCTTGTCGCTTCCAATGAAGTGGACCATGTTTATGCTCGACTGGAAGTGGCGGTAGGCGGGAACGTATTGGTAGTGGCCGGAGGGCGTGACGTTGTAGGTGAAGCTAAGGCGGTTGTAGTTGTTCTTGAAGTGCATGTTCAGCAAGCCCTGGTCTGCGCCGTCAAAAGAAATACCCCTCTCTGCCATGGCCACCAGGGCATAGTAGTCGCCTAGGTTTGGGGTCAGGGCCATGACTCCCGTGTTGAAGAGATCGGGCCATCCGATGTCCGGGGCGGCGGAAAAAGGATGGTCCAAGTCAAACAGCTCGTCGGGTGCCCTGTAGGCGACGACATCCGCATCCACGTACACAATCCTTCTGAACTGGGTTTGTTTCCACAGATTGATCTTTGTGAATGCAGAGTGCAGATCGGCACGGTTCATCAGGTAGAGGTTCGCCGGCTTCTCGTTTCGCACGCGGGGGACTGGTATTACATGGTCGAAGACAGACTTGCGACAGCTTCTTAGCATAGGTTCGCGACAAGCATGACTTGTTTGCAGGGAACAGACACACCTTGAGTTGTGTTATGACCTCGGCCGACACAGAATCGAGCGTGACCAATACGGCCAGCTTCTTGGTGGTTCCGGCATCGCGCAGCGAGTGGGCGAGTACCAGAGCTCCTGCAAGAGGGTCAGGACAAACTCAGATTTCTGGGAGCAATTGGGAATCTCGTCGAGCGTACCTGGAAGGTATGTGTCGCTGAGCAGCAGCTGTTGAAGTCCAATTGTTAGCTTTGTTGCTCTGGTCTGTCTGTTGCTGTCCCGTTGCCGTCCTGACTCGCCAACCCCACGGGGAAGTGTTGAGTGCCTCCAGATCCAGTGGCGGTTCGAGTCACAGCACCCAGGTGCAGGCAGGACCTCCAACTCCTCACGATCCACATACCGTGACGTAGGCGTCCTCGCCGTTCTGCGCAGCCATTGTGTGGTGTTGCGAGGGCGTATGGGGGGGAAATGGGAAGGAAAGAATGCAGAAAGAGCAATGCTATGCCGCTATGCCACGGATATAGTACAAAGGCGTCGCGGGGTGGCGACTGGTGAGGAGGAGAAAAAGGTCATGAGAGCAAAACGCGGGCGCCAGGAAACCGACGATCCTCTGTTGACCCCATGGGAATTGGGGGAGCTGGGAGCTGGGAGCTTGGTTGCAGGTGCATGTGCAGGGTGCAGGGTGGTGCAGCGCGCAGAGAGTGTGGAGCTCCCTGGCTGCTGCAGCGACAAGGGAAGGGGGACATGCAGTAGCACGGCGCCGTGATAGCTGGCCCATGCGGTTGTCCTGGAGATGGCTAACAGATGATGTAGATGTCGCAGGTACCGTGTCCCACATGGACGTCGAAGCCCGGTGAAGGTTGGAGAGGCGGGATGAATGTTCGATCCATCAGCCCACCGTTTGTTTGGATTTTTTCCCACCTTTTTTCCACTCTCGTGTGTCTCATGTGTCTCATGTGTCTCCTGTCTCTGTGGCTTCAGTGGCCTCTGTGGCCTCATTCAGACACACTGTCGTTGAGCGTGCGCGCTACAAGCGAGACAGCCGTTGGCAGTCCCTGCTGCTTCTGGTGCTGCTGCTGCTGCTACCTACTGCACTGCACTGCAATACAACACACCACACCACACCACAACACGACGCGAGGCAGCACGGCACACTGGTGGAAATGAGCCGGGTTGAATTGAATTTGGCTGCCGCGGCCAGCCCCTCAGACAAGCTCGAGCTCTCCCACTTGTGCACCACCAGAACACACCGGCACACTTTTGAGTTCTGCAGGTGAGATGGGAGCGCAAGGGTCGGACCATGCATAGAGGCGTACAGGCTTGCATCCGAGAGATTCAATCTCCTCCTGCACGACCCTTGGGTCGTATCTACTGTGAGGTCTGTGTGTGATGCCGCGTCTCGAGGGTTCTTTTTAGATTGCTGTGCTGTCTGTCTGCTGCAATGGTGGAAGCATTCCAGTGCCCCTCTCGTATAGCATCGCAGCCCATGTAGAAACCAGACTGTTGACACAACCAGCATGATAGGGCTGAGCTCGGCCATTATCTGGAACAACAGCATGGCACAGTAATAATAGAACTGACTATCTCGTTGACGCCACTGATGGAGACGCACGTGCGAATACTTCCCGGTCGGTGATCCCAGACCCAAGACCAACGTCACTCAGCCAGCCAGCATCCAAGGGGGTACCAGGTTCACCAGCAAGCAGGGTCCGAGGAGTGGTACGCCAACGGTGCGGTGGGGCGGGCAAGCCACAGCAAGAAAGCTCTTCCCTGCAGCAGACATTCTGGGCGTTTCCGAAACGGGCAAGCAGGCGGCTTACACGGCTGCAGCTCCTCGCTGTGTTTCTCTCTCTTATTATTATTATTATTCTCAACAACCTTGAAAGACCCTGCCTGCATCGCATGTCGCCCTGCTCGCTTGCTCGCGTTTAATTAACGACATTCTCCCCAGATCCTGTTGGGGCCAAGAAAACTACTGTCAGTCGACAGGTGGCGCTATTGGAACTCAATTCCCAGCCCGCCCTCGCATGCGACGCCACCAGCGTTGATTGCGTGACCGGCAACACGGGAGGTCATTCCACATTAGCTCAGCCCACGCTCGACAGGCGCCCGCGATCACGAGACTTGGCCTTCAGCGATCAATCAACTGGTGTAGTTATTGAATCGTACATAGTGTCTGAAGGCTTTGTTCTCTAAGCCCCTGACAAAAACATCAATGCAATCGCAGAGCCTCGACATCGACTGAGCGACGTCAGGCAACATGTCTGCCCGCAACGCCCGGCTGTACTCCCAACCACGCGGCTCTCACGGCCAAATCCTACATTCCGCCCGGATCGTGACGAGACTCCACGCCCCCTTGATCAAACCAACTTCCACTGCGCTCACATCTTAACAAATTCTCCCTTGTCGATTCTGACTTCTCCGCCGCCACAGCAGCAGAAGCAGCAGAAGCCTTCTAGTTGGACTCGCGAGCGATTGTCCGCCTCATGGGCGCCCCTGGCAAGGGTCGTCTGCTCGGCTGGATAGACTGACGAGGCCCTCGAACGTGGCGGCAGGGCCCATTTCCCTTGAGAAACGGCCTGCAGAACCCACAGACCCTCGCGGGAGCCTGCTCTGCTTGTCGCGGCGGGCGTGGCGGTGCGGTTGAGGTGCTGGTTGTCGCCACGGTGATCGAGTCCCGGACGGTTTTCGACCCGGCAGCCTTATCCTCTTCCACCTTGGGCTGTGGCGGCCACGCCACGACAATCTAGGCACGACCATGTCAGCTATCATTGTGGGCGTCGGTCGGGGTCCTGGGCTTACCGTGTCTTTGATTTCCTCCGCGTCCATTTTGGATGGTTCTTGAATGTGGTATTGCTGATCCCTTTCGGTGCCAACACTTCTTCGGTTATGAAGATTACAGCTTGTGGTGTCTGGTGGCCAGCGATTTATCGGATCGTGCAGGTGTTTGAATACAGAGACTGAGGTGCAGAATCAAAACTTAACAAAGACTAGGTCGGATTCACTGTCTAAGTCTTCAGCATGTATCAGGTCAGTCACTTCGAGGTACGATTATTCTTCACTGTTTCAGAAAACTTCTGCCAACACGGGCTGCCTTTGGTATTCGGTCTTCTGACAGACAGCTTCAGACCGTCACTAGCTAGGGAACGCGAGTATGACCCAAGGTGAACTTCTGAGAACCTATATGGACCCCGGTGGGTGTAGCGCGTATGGTATGGCAGCTAGTATCACTTCTCGAGGTCAATGCTGAACCCGCTTGATTGAATTATCCAAAGGTCTGTTTCTTCTGACCTAAATTACACTGGCCTGCTCCGTGTGGTTCTTAGGCCTGTTAGGTGATCTTTGCCATCAAAAGTCTACCATAACAGCCTACGGCCAGCTCGAAGTGCCCCGAGATGGCTTGCAGACTGATGTGACTCCGGGTAATTATAAGGCTGGTGGTGGTGTTTGAGTTCGCATGGCCGATAGAAAGTACAACCTCAACTGTATTCCCCCGCCGTTAACTTACCGGTCCGCCTGCTGCATGCCGGACAGTATTGTGGATTCAAGTTGGTAGAGTTGCATATCCGGGCGAGGAGTAAATGACAGGCCATCAGGCTTTGTCGGCTGGTTTCTGCGACATGCATTGTGCGCACTGAAAGGATTTCTCAGTTTAATATTTGACAGATCAAATATCTACAGACAGCTGATACGTGGAGTTCCCACTCAACGCCACGACCTGGTCGCCATAGACAAAGCTGCCGTTCGTGTCGACTGGCGCGTTGATCGTGGCCGAGACCTTCTGCCCCTCAACCTTCCAGTCAACACTCAGGTCCCCAAACGGCGTGACCACCGTCGCGTTCGCCTCCTTGAGCCCGAGCTGCGCCCCAGACTCGGGCGCGAGGACCCACGACTTGTAACCAAACCCGTCCACCCCCGCCGCAGGCCGCAGGCCCGCCGCCCACTCGGTCAGCACGTACGTCGGGGCGCCGCCCCAGGGGTGGCTGAGGCTCGTGAAGAGGCCCAGTCCGGGCGCCAGCGTCGCCGAGTTGACGTACTCCCAGCTGGCGCCGACGTCAGTCTCGGGGTCCGCGACCATGGGTTCCCAGAGGCCCCTGAGCAGCTCGCCCGCCTCGGCGGTCGCGTTACCCTGGAACAGGGCCGGGAGGAGGAAGCCGTTTGTGTTGGGCGAGATGTTGACGGCCGGGTCGGACGACGACACGGCGGAGGTGTCCTTGTAGCCCGGCCCGAGGCGCAGGGCCGACAGCGCTGAGATGGAGCGGGTCGTCTGGTCTGCCGAGGCGACGCCAGAGGTGATGCAGAAGGCCGTCCCCGGGACCGAGATCTCGGTGGCGTTGTAGATGTTGAGGGAGTACGCCCCGATGTCGTCATTCCAGAGCTTCTCGTTGATGGCGTCGGATAGTGACGAGGCGGTCGCCGTGTAGCGCTCCGCCGATTCGGAGTCGCCTATCGCGGTGGCCACGTCCGCCACCCCATGCAGGGCCTGGACCGCCGCGCACGAGACGGGCGACCCGGCGTCTGGCCCGCCGATGAAGGCGAATGGGCTGGGGAGCGTGATTAGCCCTGTGGTGTCGTTGTACGTTGCTAGGAGCCAGTCAATGTTCTTCTGCCACCCCTCCCACGTCTCCTTCGCCCACTCGACATCGTTGTGCAGGCGCACGTGGTCGCTAAACGAGATCAGCCCCAGAATCTGGTAATCAGGCAGGCCGAAGCTGCCCGCCGGGGCGGCCATGGCAGCGGCGGAGGCCTTGACGTCATATCCGAGGTTGGGCGAGATGTTGAGCTGGCCGTTGGCGACCTGCGAGTCAAGCAGGAACTGCAGCGTGCCGCGGGAGTGGTCGACGCGCGACGTGCTCGCGGCCAGGATCCGCGCGGTGTGGTAGAAGTCGCCCAGCCACACGAGCCGGTCGCGCTTCGGCCCGTCGAGGCACACGCTCCCGGCCAGCTCCGCGGTGCCGTACTCGGCCAGGACAGTCTCGTTGGTGAGGGCGTTCTCGTAGAGGGAGGTGCTGTTGGCGGTGTCGTGGACGGCGGCGTTCCTGAAATAGGCTGCCTGGTCCTGGTAGGCGCCGAAGCCGAAGGAGCCTGAGAAGGCACCGGTCGCGAGGGGGTAGGCGGCCCGCGAGACGTTGAAGATTTGGGTGTCGCCTATCGAGACAGCGAGGTATCCGCTTGGTGATAACGAGGTAGTGATGTGGTACCATGTGTCCTCCTGCACGGCGAATGGAACCTCGAAGATGTCCAGTACCCAGGTAGTAAGTGTCGTCTGGTTGACAAAGTCGACGCCAAATGCCAGTGAGATAGTGTTCGGTGGCGTCAGGGAAGTGTTCGTGTTCGCGAACCGGGTCGCTTCTGGAAGCTCCCCTGTGAGAAGCAAGGTGTACCCATTACCCTTGATGGGTTGTGCCTGGAAACAGTAAGCGTCATACAACCCTCACCCAGCAGTCTGTCGTCCTGGAGGAAGAAACTTACAACTGACCACCAACTGCCGCCCTTCTGGATCAAAGTGTCGAACTCGAGTGTGTAATTTCCCCATGCCGTGGCTTCTGCCGACAAAGAAGGGCGCGAATTCCTCGCCAGCACACCCTTCTCGGCATCGACCTCCCAGATCGCCTTCTGCGAACCCTTGTCGAAACAAGCCGCCGTGGCCGCCCTGGCACCGAGCTTCCAGATGTCATTCAGGACCTCGTCATCGCTGCTAAACTGCCCGGGGAGATCGCCCGGCAGGACGGTGTCGACCGTTGCCTCAAAACCAACGGCGGAGAACGAGACGGAGCCCGGCGTCAGCAGGCGGAGCGACTGCCACCTCTGCCCGCCCTGGAGCAGCGGGGCCACGAGCCTACCCGCCGAGGTGAAGTTGAACGTCTCCACGCGGAATGAGTTGCCCAGCTGGTTGCTGTACGAGAAGGGCCCGTCACTGAAAGGCTGGTTGAGCCCGCCGAACTCCTCGGTGTACTTCACCTCGACCTGGGCCGCCCCGGTGAGCGAGGACACCTCGAAGAAGGGGTATCCCGCGCTCTCGCCGCCGTAGTCGAGCGTGGCCACGGCGTTGGTCTCGTCGAGCGTGAAGGGCGCGTACTCGTCGGTCTGGACCGAGGGGGCGGATCCAACCGCGACGCCGACAGGGACAAAGACATCCTCGCTTCTGTGATTCAGGTCCTCAGTCGACGCTTTCAGGACAATGACATCTGAATATGACAGTCTCACCTGCGGTCATGTGTTGTAATGACTCGAGCCGCCGCGAAGTGCTGCGCAGCGATGCTGGCGACACAGACGAGATACTTGATGGAAGTCATGGTTTGAACCTTGACCCATACTCTCTGGGAAGCTGGTCCAGATCCATCGTAATGGAATGCCAGACCCGGATGCGTGAGAAATTATATATAACGTGACCAGTGGTCCCTGATCGTCGGGCTCGGTCCATTTCACCACGAGCATTCCGTTCCTATATGCAATCACAATTGCATGGACCAGCTAAGGACTTGGCACACAAAGACCCATATGACGCTGGTGATAACACCGTGCGCAAACCGCCATCTCTTAAGACTCAGCAGCGCTATGGCACCTTGCTTTCGGGACGGAGATTGACCTCTTCATCCACTCATGGTGGGGCTTTTGTAACCCGGACAGTGGGCATAACACGCAAGCTATTCACCAGACAAGCTGACTCGGACAATAGTACAGCGAGGGCGACGAAGCCGGTATGAAGAGTAGTGCACGAGGATTGGCGTAATAAAGAGAAATCCCTGGATATCATGGTCGTATACGTATTAAACCCCTGGCTATTGGTCATGCACGTACATATTACCCCGGAGCCCAAGAAATCTGGGGAAAGTCCCGGTGACACCCCACAATACCATGCTGCAACGGGGACAGTCACGTCCCATTCTGTCCTTGGGCCACTGCGGGGAATGGGCAAGGGAGTTGAAGAAGGCACTTCACCGGCTCGGCTCGGTTGGGGACACTTTTCGGCTCACTTAGCAACACTGAGGGCATGTAATGTTTGTGGGGAAGTGCTCCGGAATTGTACTGTGATCAGGGCACGGATTGACTGTGCGAGTAGGTCTTCCGAGGTTCGGGAACGGGAGGGGGTATTCGGTCCTATTACAGAGGTGTTCCTGGCAGCTCCGGATAACCCGAAATATAACCGGGGTTCCCCTTATTGTGCGCGTACAATATTTACACAATGCCTGGGTAGCACGTATTGTTCTCCTATCCCTATGGTTACCTTATTTGCCAAATTTGTTCTATCACTTGAGCCCAGGCGTATGAAACTTGAAGTCTCTGTTGGATTATTGTGAAGTCAATCAAGCTGAAGATTGTAGATCCATTAGGAAGGCTACTTGATATAGAACCGAATTTCTCCATCCGAGCCTAAAAAGGTAAGCTGATCATTCTTCAAATCAAGGATACAATCTAGCTCTGCAAGTGTCTTTACCTGGGGCTGCTTTCCTGTTTCACTGCTATAATGCGCGCAAGTCTCCCAATCGGTACTTTAACAGCACTTCTTATAGCATAGAAATTCTCAGCCATCCACACAGGATATATTTGTTCTCGGCATTGCAATCATCAGGTCTATTTAGTTCCTGAGTTTTGGTTCCCCAATTATTTCAACGTATCCTAAGTAGATATTTTGTTCTACTCGGTTTCCTAGGAGTGTGACGCAAGAAGATGGAACCGCAATTCTCTTGAGATTGAAGCTTCAGAACAAGTCCAGAGACCGGCTAGCACCATCAAAGTGTTGTTGACTTTTCAGCACTCTGAAAGCGTCTCTCCGAATGAACAGGCTGAATCGTCCAACTGCAGCTGAGCACTTGAATGAACCCGCCAGAGCTTCACCTTGAAATAAAACACAGAGCTCTACACGCGGACACAGCCTCAAGCAACACCTGGCGATGTCGCAGCAGCCTTGAGCCGGATCTCCCGCTTATGCAGAAAGCGAATAACAAACGCGATCGCGATCAGCCCAATCGACAGCCCAACCATGCTCGGGTACCCCTTGGGATACGCGGGCGCCTCGACCTGCTGCCAGATGACGAGCGGCAGCCACGCCTGGAACACATACGCCATCTGGTTCATTGCGCCCGTCACAAGCGCGCGCTCCTCGTTGTCGTCGCTACAGATCTCATGCGCCCACGCGAACGTCAGCCCGGAGATGCCGCCGCCGAAGCCGCACAGGATGAAGGCGGCCCACTTGAGGCTGTCCGGGACGGCCCAGACCGTCAGCGGCACGTAGGCGACGATCTTGACGAGCCCGGAGAAGACGATGGCGGGCCAGCGCGCGCCGCGGAACAGGCTGTCGGACGTCCAGGCGTAGATGAGCGTGGTCACGATGCTGACTACCTCGGTGATGGTCGGGTAGATGTTGACCTCGCGCAGGCTGTAGCCCTGGTCCTTGAGCCACAGGGGGAAGGCGGGCTGCGACGATCCGCCGTTGCCGTTGTTGAAGAGGATGTACAGCATCACCAGCGCCCAGATGTGCCAGCTCGAGAAGATCTTCTTGAATTTGGCCCGCGTGTACGGGGCCCGCTGGGCGCGGCCCTCGAGGCGCATGCGCTCCTTGGCGAGGACGATCTCCTCGGGCGTGAAGTACCACGCCTTGGTGATCTCCGGTAAATCCGGGAGGAAGAAGAAACCCGAGATCGCGATGGGGAGGGACACTATGGTGTTCGTGATGAAGAGCCACTGCCACCCGTGAAAACCATGGACGCCGTCGAGATTGTGTGCTCCCGCCATCAAGTAGCCCGAGACCATGGAGCCAACATTGCCCATGGCGTGGAACAGGCACGAGCGCTTCGCCAGCTCGTCCTTGCGGTACCAAGAGCCGATGATGTACTGCATACCCGGGTAGAAGGTACTCTCTGCCAGGCCGATGAAGAAGCGCAGGACGTAGACGTGGGTGGCTGTCTGGCATTTTGCAAGGAGGATCGTGAGGACCGACCATGTCACCTGAGCGCGGTTGTCAATTGGTTGGCGTTTCGCTGATGGGTTGGTCTGTCGAACTTACCTCACAAATTGGGATCCATATCCCGGGCCGTATACGGGTGAGCATCAAGTTACTGGCATGAAGGTCAGCTAAGCTCAGATAGAATAAGTCGTTGGTTGTCGTACCTGGGTATCTCTCCCACGACGTATCCTACAGTCCAGCAG
This sequence comes from Diaporthe citrichinensis, assembly GCA_014872995.1. Taxonomy (NCBI): domain Eukaryota; kingdom Fungi; phylum Ascomycota; class Sordariomycetes; order Diaporthales; family Diaporthaceae; genus Diaporthe; species Diaporthe citrichinensis. The sequence goes on along the minus strand of JADAZR010000077.1, from coordinate 216,498 downwards.
ACCTGCATGTAATTCAACTCATTCCCCAAGAGGTTCAGGTCCTCTTTCATGCCGGAAACAAAAGCATTGTTAATGTTGACCTTCGAACAATTAATTAGATACTATGCTCTGTCCGTCAGAAAATGCGGAGTACAGCACACACCTGATCAAGATACTTGATGAAATACCCCAGCGAAGCCAGCGTCATAAGCACGGCATCCAGCTTGAAAAGAAACCGGCGCTCCTCAGGTGACTTGTCGAACGTATCCCAAAGGTACGACTTCCACGTCGCTTTCGGCGTCTCCTCGAGGAACTCCGTAACAGACGGGCTATCACCGGCCCCGTCGTCCTGCAGCACGACCACTGACTTCTCATCGGCGCCCTGCGGCCGGGCCGCCGTGACGGACCCTGTCATATTGTGAAAGAAGGAGGTATTTCGCCGGGGGTTTGTGTCCGATCAAGCAAATGGCCAGTCCAACGGGATGAAACCTGAAGCCAGGAATCCCTGCCAGTAAGCCGATCAACACTGACAATATGGACCAGTGCCGCAAAGGGCAGGTAGGAAGCAGTATTTCCTCATCTTCCCCTTCCATGGTCCCCGTGGTTCGTGCTGTGAAAGACGTTATATTCCCAGCCGTCTATTCGCCAAGGCGCCCGCCCCCCACGCGGGGAACACAGAACATGTATGCGGGAATCTGTCGCAATAGAGGGGAAATAAGTCGTCAAGGAGATATCGACCTGTGGAAGACGATCAGGACCCTTTATAACTGGCCCGTCGCAAAGGTGGGAAGGGCTACTCCGAGGTCGATGGTCAGTTGGGCATCTTGGCACATCGCACAATCTCCAATGTGCACTCACGCCTCAGCCGCCTGTATGTAGACACCTTTAGCCTTGCCCAGTACGGCAGCGCGGAAGCTATCGTGGTTGGTATCTTGGGAAATGTCCGAATCAGAACTATGTCCGTCATCAGGTAGGCTACCGGGGAGCCTGGGATGGGTGGGCCAGCCAAGGTTGCCAAGGTGCGCTCGCGGGCGCGGCGGAGGTTGTGGCCGGCAGTGATCGATGCCCAGAGAGTATTGTATGTCAATACTAGTAATCAGGGCCAAAGGCAGTGCTGCTCGTCACCCAAGCCCGCCAATCGATGGCGGGCGGGGGCGCGAGAAGAAGCATTTTCAGCATGAACCGTAAGGCCCCGGCTTCCACCCTCTCCACCGGGCACGGGATTCTGCCCCGAGTTTAAGCCTCCCGACTACCGAGGGAAGCAGGCCGGCGCCCAGGACGGAAGGCTGGCTCCTCGTCTTGCCGTCCCCGGTGTCGGGTGTACGCCATGATGCCAGTCGATGTCGTCAAGACGGGGCCCCTTGGCACGCCCCCCTTCCCGCCCCCCGGCCTGGCCAGGTCTCCGGCCTTGACTCCGGTAAGGGCCTCGAGAAGTGACCGTCTGGGTACACTTTTACAGCGCGGTTGGGAATTACTTACTGGCGGCAAAGCAAATACCCGGCTGGGCTGAGGAAATATCGCTCACACAGGGGCTTGCGGCTGATGTATCTGCTGCTCATTCGTTTTCATGTGCTGTTTAGTGTTGGAGAGATGGAGTTTAGAGGAATGGTCTCGAGCTGGCTGTTAGAGGGGCTTTGGAAGTCTAATGCGGACAAACTCCTCTGTACAGTTGAGAGGTAAATACAAGTTAACGCCTACTTGTAAAAGGAAAAAGAAAAACTTTTCGAGCACTCAAGATGGGAGGCTTAAAGCTCCTTACCATCCGCATTGCATTCGTGATAAACGCCATCCTCATCCAGATAAAAAAAGGTCCCATTATCTGCCTTCCAGATCTTGTTCTGCCATGCATCTCCACTATTCTCCTCCTCATTGTTGCTTGATGATTCTGAAGTGGTGATCTCTGCACCGTATTTTGTTTTGTAGGTGTTTAAAATCCGCTGGTACGACGGACAGTTTGCTTTGAAGTTCACTTCCGAGCCGGCGAGGACTTCATGTCCAAATTTGATGCGGCTCTTGTGGTCTCCGGCTGATGTGAGTTGAATTTCGATATGGAAGGTTGTCTTCTCTCCAGCAGCACGACCCTCACCGTGGCTGATGTCTGTTAGCCATTTGCTCAATGAAATCACCGAGATCCGCAAGATGAGAAGACTTGTATTTACCAGGGGTTCCAGTTCGTATCCCAACCAGACGAAGACATGTGAGTGCCGTGCGCGTTCTGGAGATAGGCTACAAAATCCTTTCTCTGCTTCTTGCTCAAGGTACTAGGAGGAGGCATTTTTGCGACTTGATGAATTGTTCGGAACTTCTTGTTTGTTGTTGTCTTGATAGCTGTGCTTGTGTAAGTAAGAATCTCATGTAACTAACACTTAAATCAACTTACAAGGTCTTCCCAGCGTGTAAACTTGATGTATGAAATAAGGGATGCTGGTATGGAGATTAATAGCAGGTGTGTCTCGTTCCGAGGTCTGGTTAACTCTCTCATATATATATTAGTAGCTGTTAAGTGAAAATAAAGCTAGAGAGTTGCTCTTCCTATTGTGAACAATGTAATAATTACATAAAATAAGACAATAAGCGCTCAATAGGTACCACAATACAATTGACAATAGCATTGTAACGGTACGGCGCCTATATGCTGCTGGGTATATTTCCAAGGGATTGGAAATTACTGGTCTTTTGGCCGAGCGATCTGTTTCGCCAGCAGTAAATAGCACTCCGTCTCAATTTCCATGTGCACCAATCCAGCGCTACCAGCCGGAAAATGAACACAGAATATGTTCTCACAAAATACAACCCATACAGGTCGCGCATGATTCAACAAGCAGCCAGCTATGGTCGGGAGTGCTATGGAGCTGGTTCGTCCGGGCTAGTGGAATGCAATACCTTTGTGAGGAGAACGCTCGCCGCTGCGATCAATCAAAACGCATCGTGCCTCTTTGCGGACTCGATTTGCAAAAGCACTACCGGCAATATCATGCTTGATTTTGGGCTGATGGATTCTCATTATGACTTCGGCTTCAACTCTCCTCCTGACCAGAGGTTTCAGTACAGACGTGTTTTGCAGTAAGTCGGACTCCCCTCTGGATGCCTGTAGTGCTGTCGGTTATCTCTATACAACACAATGAGTCCTTTACGATCGCTACTCGTATCCTGCCCTCAGCTAAAATCTCATGGATCAAAAAATCAACAAATCTCACACTCAATCCTATTTCCGCTAGGTAGCTAACTATTCTGTACCTTAGGTGTGCTCCTCTGGTGGTGGACGGCCATAAGAGTATCCGTAATGACTCTACCAAGTCCTGGCATCAATATTTATATGGACCACAGATTGTACCTGTGTCTGAATCTCTCACAACACTAACCAATTACACAATCGAATATCCCAATACTGTCGATCCGAACAATACGGATAACTCTGTTTCTGATGAGTATTCATTCATGTCAGTCTCGACCTTTAGCAGGCTGTATTTCACTTGGGTTGTTCTACTCGCTGATTTGCACCACGAAAAGTTGGGATTTTGCGACTGCAGATAAGAACAGTACATTCCTGCCTCTGGGTTCCACCTTCTACCCAATCCCGGAGCTGCAACGCTGGGACGGAGATATCAAGATGTTCTTCCTCTCGTCGAATAGGTTGCGGTTCACCCAGCCGACGGAAGACCCATGGTTCAATGCCTCAACTCCGCTGGGGAGTTTTGACTTTCCGTACCTCCAGACGACGTCGAGCGGGGACAATGCGACTCTTTACTACGCATCAGAGCCCGCATCACCCTTGGACTGTCTGAGCCAAGAACAGCTCTGTAACCCGAGCTTGCCTGAACCGTCCAGGCGATGCACAAACCTGACGAGGCCACAGACCGTCGGTCAAGAAGCAACAGCCCTCGGTCTCTTCCCCCCGGACTCCAACTCCGACGCACGCGTGACCTGGGCCTACAATTCGATATGGTACGACTCGGCCGCCGTACAAGACATACTCGACACGCTCGGCGCCCAGGCACTGCTCGCGAGGGCCGGCGTCAGGAACGGCCTGCAGGGACCGTTGCCGACCAACCAGTGGCAGACAGAAGTAGAGCACTGGTTCAACACAACCATGGCGAGCCTGCAGCAGTCATTTGTGAATCTTGCACGGGGTCCGGATGACGACTCGGTCTTGGAATACCTCGTCAGGCCGGCCAACTCGTCCACCAGGGAGGCGGGATACTGCAAAGACCAAGTGCGTGACGGCATCCACACTTTCTATGCTGGGCAACATCGACACTGTGTTGAAACACCTTACTGACCGTCTCTGTGCTCTAGAAAGTCCTCAGCACCGCTTAGGTGTCCTTCAGCATGCTCGGCCTCCTCTTCACCCTGGCCTTCGGGGCTACTGCTATCGTGGTTTCCTACTCTTTGGAGCCAATACTGGAATGCATTCACAGACGCACGGGGCGCCATCACTACACCTTCCCCGAGTGGGCTACGAACCAGACGCTTCAGATGCAACGCCTAGCATACGAGGAGACAGGTTCTGGGAACTGGTCTCGGGGGTTGGGGCCCGTGCCAGTGACAGAGTCTGGCGAGGCCCTCCCAGGCTTGGATTTGAGTATTCCTTATCATCCTCGTTTATCTGCAAAAGAGTCACTCGCGAAAAGGGGATACGATCCGCAGATTCGGCCATGCACTCTGTAGAGGTTTGCATTTCGAAAGTCTCAACACGTCTCTGCACGGCATGGGGCGATTGTTAGTTCGCACGGTGTATTAGAAAACGTCTCTGTATGCTCATGCAATAGGGAGGGGGGACCTGTCTATTATCAAACCCCAAATAACCCAGAACTCCCAGCCAAGAAGAGGCTTGGACCAAACCAGAACGCCTCATTATGCTCCATCCTTCAAATCGAAGGAGTGGGATAAGATATCACAACCAATCCAAGCAGGGAAAGGGGCCTCATCAGAGGTCCTTCTTGAAGAAGTGCTCTGGCTTGTGATCCGTCTCGTAGTCAACATGCACATACGCCCTCTCGACATCAGGCAGGCTCTCAAGTTTAAACTGCAGGTCCTCAGCTACATCGTGCGTTTCTTGTAGAGACTCGTTGGGATCCATCACTACATCAACCTCGGCTATGAGGCGCGGGCCCGAGTGGTAGACGCGGACGGTATCGATCTGGCGGATGGCCGGGCTATGCGTGCAGCAGACGTAGGTGATGAGCTGCTGGGTCTCGACAGAGGCGACTACGCCCACGAGCAAAAGGAATTCCGTAAAGGCGGTGCGCAGCCAGGCGAAGCTGATAATAACCGAGATGATGATGGCGCCCGCCGGGTCGATCCACCAGATGAGCTTTGAGCCGCCGACCGAGGTGAGGATACCGAAGCCGTTGATGAGCAGGTCGTTGCGGTGGTCCTGCCACAGGATCAGGATCTGCGAGTATCTGTCTTTCAGGGCCCACGTGTAGAGGAACAGGGCCAGCTTTGTGACGAAGGCGACGCTGACGGCGATGACGGAGGGCAGGTGGAAGCGGTTAACACCACCCTCGCCCTCGCGGTCGGCCAGCTCGCGCGCCGAGAAGGCGATGAGGATCAGCGACACGGCGGTCATGAGGAAGCAGAAGGTGATGTTGCCGACCGTCTCGAGGCGCGCCTTGCCCGAGGGGAAGCGCGCCGGGTCAACGCGCCGGACGGCGCGGTTGGCGAAGATCAGGGTGACGTTGCTGAGCGGGTCGAAGATGGCGTCGGCCATGGTGGTGAAGAGCGAGAGCGAGCTGGATGAGATGGCGCCGTAGACCTGGAGGGCGGCCAGGATGACGTTGGCGACGAAGGAGCCCCAGACGGCGATCTTGAACTTGAGTTGGTCCTCGCCCTGCTCCTGCTTTGCCTCGGCCACGTGCTCGTCGACCGGCTTGAGCATGCGCTCGATGGTCTCGTTCTGGCGGTTGTAGAAGCCCTGCAGGCGGCGGTACTGGACGGCCTTGCGGCCGAAGTTGGGGAGCAGGCTGGACTTGCCCTGCTTCACGCTGGGGGCGGGCGACGAGGTGCTGCTGCCGGCGGCATTGGAGGAGGGAGGCCCGTCACGCTTCCTAGAGATGTTGGCCTTGATCTTCTCCAGCTCGTCGGCTGTCTTGTAACCTGCTGACAGCCCGTAGGGGTCGCTCTCGACAGAGTACCGCGGGAGGCGCCCGCTTGTCTTCTGGCTCTCGACGTCCTCTTGCTGTGGGAGATGCCGCGCGTGGGCACCTTCCTGTTCGCCCTTCACCTGCTCGGCCTCGAGGGCCGTGCTTGCGGCGACATTGTCGTTGTCATTGCCGTTGCCATGGGTGGACCGCGTGCCAGACATTGGTGTGTGGTTGTTTGACCGCGAGACATTGGAGGAGTGGTGGTGGAGGTGGAATGGGTGCGGGTGGTGAGTGATGGTGGCCGAGAGGTCGGGCTCCATCTTGGATCGATTAGGCTGGCTGTTTGCCAGTTGAGAGGGGAACTTGTGACGATTCCCACTGGTTGGTGATCGAAGTTTGTGTTTGCGTGTCGCGTGCACGAAGAGAGAGACGAGACGAGGTGGCTCGCCCAGTTGACGTCGTAAGCTTAGCGAGGCGGGAGGGAGGTCGTCCGTCTAGCGCGATAGGCTGAGCTGGTGTTGTAGAGATTAAACTTCGGCAGAAGCAAGCAGAGCAAAAGGCTGTCACGAAGACAAATAAAGTCACCGTCACACAGCTGTGACTTATACGCAAACCTTGAATGAGAAGCTTCCCTACCTTGTACCCACCTTGGACCTGTTTAAATGAGGTCTTTTTTCTTTTCCCTGGGATCTGGGGATTCCGTCGCGCAATTCCAGAGCTATCGCGGGAGTGGAGGGGAGCTTCGTCACTTGGCGGCCGCGCTAAAGAGCGAGAGCGAGATGCAGACAGCCTAATCTTCGAGCTGACAGCAGCACACCAGCAGTGGAGGAGGCAGAATGCGGTCTTTTCAAGGCTGGATCCATCTCGAGCAGGTCAGGTTGAGCTCCCCGCTCCGCTGACTCTGATCTGCATGACATCGTGTGTACATGCATGGTTGGCCAACCTCGCAGGGAACATCGTCCTGGTAAGGCTCAATCTCGCCCGCCCCGGGTGGTTCGGAACCCCGTGGCCGCAGGTTGCGCCAGCCACGGGCTGTTGTCGAACCCGTCCATTGGGCTGACAGGTCGGTCTGATGTTGGGGTCGTGATTGGCAGTGGTGACAAGTCAGACGTGTGTGTTTGCTGTCCCATACAAAATAGGTACGACATGCCCCGGGTGGGAACCGGCGGTGAGCTCCTTGGACCGACTCATGTCCTGTGAGAGGTATCGCAGAATGTCGACAGACGGCATTTATGTTTGTGGATCATAAATGAGTTTCAAACTTGGCAATGGTGGAAAGAAAGAAGGAGCAGGAAAAGAGAGAGAAAGTGCATGTCGGGGCACATGCCATTATAACATGTTCCCCATGTTTCGGCGCAACCCGGGATCCCAAGCGTTTCAACCCCATCGACACTGCCGACCAGCCGGTGCTATGATGCGATGCACTACGGTCACAGCACATTCTGTGACCGTAGCAGATATCTAGCCCATGCGGTGCTTGGGCTTGACGAGTAGGGTGGGGCATCTTGGCCTGGATCTATGTATGCTGTGGACCTTGGTGCATGGCCGACATGAACCACCGTCATCGTCAAGCCTGGCACGCGCCCGGCACCACCTGCCCGTCGAGCTTGCCTTGGGCCACGTCTGGCCGAGAACTACTACCAGCTAACGACCAATGGCTTAGGACCGGACAGCCATCATCTCCCTACTCGAGATTCTTAGCCCCCACACTGCCGTCGACGATGGAGACATGCGACCCAACAGGGGCCATTCAGGCAGCTCTGTGTGTTTCTACTCAGCCCATGGCGGGGCTATCCAGAGTCGAAATGTAGCCTTTAGTGTTCCTGGCCAATAATGGTCTTATAATCCGAAGCAATGACATGGCCTACCACCTCGCCTGTGCTGCACATCCAGACACGGTGCCATGACAATGTGGTGCACCACCAGGAGAACCTCTGTTTCCTTCGTGATGCAGACACAGTCAAACTAGAGATACCACGTGTGCTCCGCTTCTAGAGCTCATAGTAGACTTCATGCGGTTGCAAAAGTCCGTCCAGCTCCCCAAATACCGAGGTCACCTGAAGATGTACCCTGAGTTGACCGAAATCGAACCATGTCCATACCATTGCTGCCCAATGAAGCCAAACAGAGCCTTGAAAAAGAACATATGGATGGCATTGGGCCTCAATATACTAAGTGAGAGCCAGCAACACCTCTCATGCTATCCGGATATGCCTCTTTGAGGCAGTGGTCAAACCGAGAACAGCGTAAACATGACGGTGCTGACACCAAGATACGCGCCAATACTTTCGAATGGTCTTAAAAGTTGTATGACTTTTAAATATAGTAGTCATACATGATGATTACTGAAGCTTGTATAAGACGAAGAAGTGCAGACATGTAAGCTCCTTGGACCAAACAACCTTTCAGCCGTTGGGCCTGAACCAGGAACCACTGAGCATGGTGCCATACAGCGACCACCACCACCGCACACACAAGAAGGGATGGAGCAAAACACAGGTCAGCACTCACCACACTGTTCCAGCTTGCCACAACATGGGTCAAAGCTAGGGCCCAGGCTGTGCGCCCATATACCACGTTAGCCTCAGGCCCAATGGCCCCAAGACATCGTCACATCATATTTGCGCGCCTGGGCGTTACTCGTCCAAGCATCAAAGCTTGGACTCGACCTTATCGCTCCCGCCCTGAACCTGCGAGGCCTCAGACTCCTTAGGAGCAGCAGCCCCCTCCTGAGCCGCATCCTTGGCCGCCGCCTCGGCAGGCTCATCACCACACCTCGCCAGGATCCACCTCTCGACGTCTGCGTAGAACTCCTCCCGGTCAGTGTCAGCATGCAGCTGATGATACGCCCCCTCATACGTCTTGAACTCCCGGTCGGGGATCTGCCCCTGGCGGTCAAACCACGCCTTCGACGCATCAAAGCACGTCGCCTTGTCCATGTCCCCGTGGCCGAGCCACAGGCTCCGCACCCCGGGGCTGAGCCGGTACCTCCCCGCGGCCAGCTCGGCCGTGCGGTCCAGCAGCGCCGCGAGGCCCTCGAGCGTCCCCGTGTCGTGGCACAGATCGTCGTCCCGCAGCGACTGCACCACGGCCGGGTCGCGCGTCAGGTCCTCGGGCGGGATCGGGTTCGCGAGCTTCATGCGCGGGAGGACCCGCCCGGCGAGCCTCCCCGCGAACACCTTGAGGGCCCCCGGCCTCGCCGCGGGCGGGAAGTCGATGAAGGGCGCCTCGAGGACCCACCCCCTCACGCGGCTCACCACGCCCTCCTCGTACTCGGGCGTGCTCGCCAGGGCGAGGACCTCGCCGCCGCCCATGGAGTGGCCCATGACGAAGAGCGGGGCGGCCACGGGCTCGGCGGGGAGGGCGGACTGCGTGACGAAGGCGGCGATGTCAGATAGTACCTGGGCTGTCGGGCCCGAGTGGCCGCGGTCCGCGGGCCGGGCGACGCTCTGGCCCCACCCGCGCTGGTCGAAGGCGTACACGGCTATCCCGGAACGCGCGAGGTGCGGGAAGAAGCCGTAGTACCGGCCCACGTGGTCGCTGAAGCCGTGCACGAAGACGAGCTTGGCCTTGGTGTTTGTGATGGGGTCCTCGGGCTGGAGGGGGTGGCGGGGGGCATGTTAGCATGAAGGCCACTCGGGTGCGTGCATGTCTCTCTCTGTGTGTGTGTGTGTGTGTGTGTGTGTATGTGTGTGCATGTGTAAGGGTGTGAGGGTGTGAGCGTCGTGTGAGACACGGCGGCGGGTGAGGCGAGCGGGAGGGAGGGTGACCAGCGGTCGGGGCAGCGGGACGGACGGGCGGGTGGAAGGGTTGACATGTTGATGGGTTGACGAGTGTGAGGAATGTGTGTTACTCACGAGCCATGTCTTCGTGTAGAGGCTTGTGTCCCCGACGTTGAACTTCCCTTCTATCTCTTTAACCATGTTGATGATATTGGGCTCTGTCCTGGTATACAAAATTAAATAAATAATCAGTCTGTGAGAAACGGCTTTAGATCATCGGTAGATCTCAATTGGTAAGAAAGGATGTAGATGCAGATGCATGCACGGCAGAGCAGTTGAGAAATGAGGATGAGAGGTTGATGACGGGACAGGCCCCGGCGGTCAGTTTGACTCGGGCTGAATCTTGACCCGCCTGCTGTGGCTGCGGTGCCTGAGATGCCCGGTTGTGATCGTCGGAAAGGAAACTCTGTTCCTCGGGGGACGGCCTGAGACACTCTGATTGCCCAGCTTGGCGACGGAATTCGTGGTAAATGTTGTAGCACCAGGTTAATTAGCAGGTCGTGTGAGGACCTCGTCGGGGTGATAAGACTACAGGTTCGCCTTTGTCACTGGAAGAAACAGACTGGACTGGACCTCTGGGGCCTGGAATGGGCGCTAGAAGATCAGAATCGATCCGTTGCCCCCGCCATCGTGACTCGGCTTTTGGCGCAGGCCCGCCGTGTTTTAAGACACAGGGCTTATGAACTAACGGCCGACCCCAGAATCACATGCTTGCGCCTCATGTCGCCGACGTTGAACACTACCAGGTACTAAATGCCAAGTAAGCTCTAAGTTCCATCAACCTATCAAATGCCCGGAATGAAGTTAGATATTATGGCCCTTGGGCTGTTTACTTTGCTGGCCATCCATCATGTCGAACTACAGATAATGGCTCAACTGCGAGCAATGGCACGGAATGTATCCTCGCCGAGCTTCAACCTGCCTGCGAGCCTCGGCCATGTCGGCTTTTTTTTTTTTTCGCTGGGACGAACGCTTTCAAGTTCAGAACCACCTGGCCGATTGTTAGAAGGAAGACATGACATGCAACAATCTCTCCACAAGTGCTTGCACAAAACGTAAAATGGGGGTTCATCAGTGTAGTCAACGCAGGCCAACGGCCCCCAATACATTAACTCGAGTAAAAGCATTATTAACTTTACCACGCTCGGCACAAAGCCACAAAGCAACCGCACGTACCCTACATGCCCAAATATGGAGTCATCCGACAGCCCATTTTCCAGAGACCGATATGCCAAACTCATACACGGGACCTGCAACCCGCTGACCAGCCGACCCACCACACCTTGGAGAAGCCCCCCCCTCCTCGCTCCCCTTGTGGATATATCATCGTGTAGTCGTACACGTCGTCAAGCATGACAAAGTCCCCGGTTCCTGAAACGCCTGAAAAGGACCCCATGGATATCCCTTCCTCGGGAGAAGCCCCGCCCACCAAAAGGCTCTCTATACGAGAGATCAAAGAAAAGGAAGAGAAATAGCTATAGGCAAAACATCAAACTGCTCGCACTGTATATTACCCACGTGTCAACTCAGGCCGTTCGTAGTGTTCTGGCTCCCGTCGTGCAACCTCTGGCTGTCCATGTGAGAGGTGAACTTGCTCATGGGCGAGTCCTCGCCCGACATCCGCAATGAGATGCCGCTGTCATCGTAATTGGTCGTGCTCATGTCGAGCACAGCCTGGTGGTCACCATTTGGGCCGCCGCCACCCAAGACTGGTTGCGCGCTCTCCATCAGCGCCAGTATCGGGTCATCACTGGCGCTGCCGGTGCTGTACCGCATGCTCTTGCGCTTCTCGCCCCCAGTGGACTCCTCATCCTGCTTCCTCTTCGTTGGTCCGACGGCCCGCGTGCTGTTTTGCTTCATGAACCCGCCCTTTTCGGCCAGGAACCAGACCATCTCGTCCAGAAAGCACTTCAGGCACCACCACGCGCCAAAGCTGTCGGCGCTGCTGATTGTCAGGTCTCGCACCATCGTCGTGCCGATGGTCTGGACAAAGAGCACGATATCTGCTGCTGAGGCATATGGAAATCGACTTGAAAGGGTCCGGAGGAAGTCCACCCAGCGGTCGAGGATGTTTGCGGAATTTGTCCAGTCCTGGCTCTCGGGTTCCTCGGGCTTCGGGTTCTGGCGGTGATAGTCTCCTTGCACGGTGCATTGCTCGAGTTCCCACGGGACATCCCTGGGGTCGAGCAACTGCCTGATGTCCGAGACAAGTAACTGCACAACGTCCTCCATGCCTTTCACGGGCACGCATTGTGCGATCTTCCTAGGGCGGACAAATGTGATAAAGTCGAGATACATCTGTGTGCGGTTTGCGTGGTTGTGCAGGAAGTTGGCAGTGGCGTGAGCAGTCGTGTTGACCCTCAACGCCCGGTCCAGCAGATCAGCAAAAAGAGCGGCGGGCGCCTCCTTGGCCCTGAAGATATGGTAGGGCTGGCCCTCAAAGGATCGTCGGATGTGAGACACCAGCTTCTCCGAGATGTTTCGCAGACTCTGCAGGCCGTACGGTGGGATGACCTGAAGAGCCACGACAGAAACTATCTGCATCATGTTTTGGTACATGCGAAGATCGCACTGCTCAATCCATGTCTCCAGGGCGGGATTAGCCAGCAGCTTCTGCACCGGCACCGTCAAAGTTCCGTGGAACGCAGTGAAGAGATGGAAGAAGTTCTTCTCCTTGCAAAACCGTATGCACTCAATCAGAGAAGTGCAATGTGATAAATAGAGCGCTTCCAGGGATTTCGCAGCGTCGATGTCGGTGCCTTGAGGAAGGTATGGCTCAATCGCTGGCAGGGTCAGACGCGTTGGTGTTTGGGATGTGTCTTCTAGTCGCAGGGAGAGGAGCTTGGAGGTTCTGCTTCCGGTTCCGCCCAGCTCTGCCGTTGTCTGGACCTGTGGGTGGTTATATATAGCATGCTTGTGCTCATGGGACCCGCCGCCTCTAGGAGCTTCGATCTTGAGACTGTCGATGGGACCGTCCTCAACCGGAGAGAGTGAGGGCTTGTCGACTTCTACAGCTGTTGAGGGCCGCGTCGTGTTGCTGTGGCCAAATTAGACGGGGCAATCTCTAACATGGAGGTGGAAAACTCACTTCATCCTCATGCTCTCAGCAAAACTTGGTCCTGATGTGACCGAAGCGGGTGCTTGGCTCGGCATTTCATCAAGATCGATGTCTTCATCGATCAACTCGAAATCAACATAGTGATACTTGGACTCCCCGCGCACCCCAAGACGCCGCGTCCTGAGTCCCGGATACAATACTCTAACAAGTTTACCGAAGCTGGCGGGGTTGAGGACAGCGATCTTCTCATGCGCGCATCGCTTGACATAACTAGCATACACGCGACTGCGAGGCACCGAGGTCTTGCCTTTTCGACAGGATGACTTGATCCTGCACGTTCCTTGTCAGCCTGGCGAATTCAAACGAGGGAATATCCGGTAGCCTTACCAGAGCATGGCGAACAGTTGTCGGCTTCGCTCGCTGCTTGGGCCGCGCTCGTTTCCATGCAGCTCTGTGGCCACATCCTGCAACGACCGGTGGCTATTCCTTGTGAACAGCTCGCGCATCTCCTGGTCGTTGTTCGTGTTTGACCTAGGCCTGTTGGGGGCGGTGCCCATCTCGAGTCCCGAGTCTGGGGCCGGGCTGTCGTTGCGATCCATCATCTGGTTCGCGAGGCCGGGGTGGCCGGGGTGACCGTTGGCGGGCATGAAAGTGTCGACGGGGAGGGACTGTCGGACCATCTGGGGTTGAGGCTGGAAGCGAAATTGAGAGCCCATGCCATTGTGCATCGCAGGCTCTACCGAGAAATCACGGGCGGGCTGGACCGGAAGAGAGCTGGCGGCGAGGACATACTCGGGAGAGGGAGGCCGCGGCGCCGGTGCAATCTGCCTGAGTTGGCTGTTCTGTTGTTGTTGCTGCTGCTGTGCGAGCCACTGGGCGGCGAATTGGTCGTCTGGGTCTTGGCGGCCTGGGTCGACATTGTTTGGCTGGGTGGTTGCGCTGCGCGCCGATGTTGTTGATCCTTCGCTCGGCCGCCTGGAAGCTGAGAAGCGCGAATACGCTTCTGCGTGTCAACGCAGTCAGCAACGGGTACAACAAAGACGAGTTTGGTGACAGGAGACGGGGAAGGTTTCGTGGCATGCGAATGCGACAATAGAGGAGGAGGAGGGGGCACAATGTTACCTGCTATTGAGGCCATGGAGCCTGTGTGGGTTAGTATGTGTGTATTTGGATGCCGAGTCGCTCGCTCTCTGGACGTCTGGATCTCCGGGACTGGATCTCTGGAGAGGGGCCTATGAGCAAACAAAACTGACGGAGCAGGGGAGATAGAGATGATGAATGAGTGGAGACAAGGTGAGTTGTATATGCAGTGATTGACCGAGTGGCAGACACGGTGATACAACGGGCGAGCAGACGGGGTGTTTCTCTTGTTGCTGCTCTGGTCTGGAAGTGGGAATTGTTATTTTGGGGGTTGTTGGCTGGGAGACCTTGATGAACCAGAGTCGGATCTGCAGGTGGCTGGGCACGCTGGGGCCGCCCGGGGTATGGCTTGATAACAAAGGCCAGCACCAGCGAATGAAAGAGGAAAGGTCGGTTTCACTGCGGGGCCTCGGGGCATGTTTGTGCCTGAGGCAGGCAAACCCGGCCGGGGTTGGGGGAGGAGTCGGGTCAACCTGTGACAGCCCTCCCTGCCACCTGTCTGCTCGCTGCTCAGTGCTCACACATGTCAGCAGTGTCGTCAGAGGTAAGTCGTCATCGAAGGCACTAAAATCAAGCTCCCTCCAGGGCTGGACCACCTGCACCACCGAACCCGCCCAACCTGCTGCTATCTTGCATTCCTGCTGTATGTAGTCTAAAGTGAAGCTCCCTCTCTTGGACACATACACTCTTCCTTCACCTCTCCATAGTATCATCACCATCTGATTTCATCCAACTGCAGCTCGCTCCTCTGACCCAAAGAACCTCTGCACCACCCTTCACAAGTCAGTCTGAACCCACCATCCCAGCTGCAAACAGCAGTGAAGCGCCTGTGCTAGGCCGATTTCTCCGGGGCTCCGAAGCTTGAGCCCCTTGGCCCCGCAATCAGCTTCCTCTTTGTCGCTCCAACCTTGTGCCAGCGCAACAATCTGACCAGCTGTACTCTCTCTGCACAGATTTCAATCCTCAAAGACACTCCAAACACCGACAACAACCTCATTTAGCTCCTCCATAAAGCCTTTCACCGCCAGCAGCAACAATGGCTTCTTCCCAAGACAAGGTCCAGCACTACCTTGGCCAGCTCGACAAGGAGGTATGTACAAAGACATTGGTCACGAGGGCGGCCCGCCCGCCGGCTCCGAGCTGCCACTGGCCTCTGGCTTCTGAATCCCTCATGTCCTCGCGCCAGATACATGGTCACGGTCGCATTAACTGACTGACATGTCGCAGCTGTCCAAGTACCCTACCCTGCAGAATCTCGAGAAGCAGACCAATGTCCCCAAGACGTACACCGTCATTGGCGTCATCACCCTGTACTTCTTCTTCATCGTCTTCAACCTCGGCGGTCAGCTCCTGACCAACCTGGCCGGCTTTGCCATTCCCGGATACTACTCGCTCAATGCTCTCTTCACTGCTAGCCAATCTGATGACACCCAGTGGTTGACCGTAAGTTGCACAGCGAAAGACTGCCGTCTGGCCTGCCTGGATCGACATATGTGCTAATCATGTCCTTATCTTCCACAGTACTGGGTTGTCTTCTCCTTCTTCACGTAAGTTCCAACCTCTGGGCTCCAAAATAAATCGCCCTTGCTAATAATCGCGCGTAGCGTCCTGGAGAGCTTGCTTAGCGTCGTGTACTGGTTCCCCTTCTACTACACCTTCAAGTTCGTTTTCTTGCTGTGGCTCGCTCTGCCCACCTTCAGGTATGTCTAGTGCTCCCTCATCCTGGACAACTCCCCCGAGATCTTGTCTAATAGTGCGATAGGGGTGCCGAAATCATCTTCCGCTCCTTCCTGGCTCCCACGCTTGGCCGTTACTTCGGCGGCTCTACCGCCCCTGGCCTGCGTGCTCAGGCCGACAAGACCGAGTAAGCGACTTGCACCACAAGATCTGTCGGCCAATCGAGGGCGCGCGTGGCCCTTGAAGCTACGGGTGAACATGTGCTCGACAGTGCCAGTGCGAGGATGAAACCCTTGTGCCCTTCAATATCGCCGGTCAAGCCGGGGCAGGCGATTGGCGCATTGGAATATGGATAGATGGGATGGCGGCGTTGTACTGTTAGCTGGTGGGATGAAGAGGCCAAGGGGGGCATTTCGTCTCTTGGAAGGAGGCGTTTAGAACAAATGATGGTTTATGTTTGACTCTTTCACGCGTACTAGGACGGACGGTACACACAGCTCATGAATATGCGGTCAATTGTCTTTCTTCGCAGCAGCCGTTACATCCGGCATTTGGGGTTAGATTGTTGCTGCAGCTAGCCAGCCGAGGATGCCATTGTTGGTCAAAGTGACAGATACTGTACATTTGGCAGCAGACCCGCAGTACACGTCTGAATTGGGACTCTGTCAGCTTCAGGGTGTGTCCAGTAACTGCATATAGTAACACTGTCGTCCATGATTGGAATCCGAGGTTGCTCTAAGCTGTAGATCTTGAGCGGGAAGATCCACCTTTGTGGGCGTACAGTGGATGAAGTACCCGAGACCTCCAAATCGAGTAGCGGCGCTATTGTGGAATCCGTACTGGAGACCTGCCAGGGTCGCGGTCCGATCCAGCGGCTCAGCTCACCTCTGGGTGTCGGAGATCCCAAGCAGTGAAACCTGACAACCACGAAACCAATGCCTTCGGCCCCTGTTTTCCTGCACCCAGCTCATTGCCTTTGTCTACTTTGTTCATTAACGAAAAGGTCGAGCAACTTGGACTCCGAGTACTCCTTCGACGGCAGCAGAACCTAGAGCCACCCACGCAACCACAATCCAATCGAGCCCCAAGTCGACGGCCACGGCACCCCGTCACATGCAAATAGCCTCGCCCCTCCCATACGAACCCGCTGCTCGGACACTGGCATCTGCAGGACGGACGCACACGATCTGAGGATTCGACAGCCCCGTGAGGGCATGTCCTCACCATGCAGCTCTCTCCGCTGCAGTCACGCTTCGCCGCGTCAGCCATCGCCACGGTTGTCCTGATCATCATATACTTCACCCTTTTCCCACCACAATTCGCCTTCGCCGAGGAAATCATCCATGGCTCGCCGATAATACTGGACGGCTCGGCCGGCTTAGATGGGGCAGATGCAGAGTTAGAGACGAGAGATCTCTTGTACGAGCCAGAGTTCGATGCCTTCGACCGGAGTATACTTGGGGAGGTGACGAAAAGGGACACACTGTCTTTGTCGAACAACGTCCCCAACCAGATGAACCTCAATGCCGGCGACACGCTGGTGTATACTTTCCCAAGCTCGCAGCTGTCGAGCACGCAGGATGCCGCCTCGTTAGAGCTGCGGGGAGAGCCCGGGACGTCCGAAGAGGAAGAAGTGGATGTCTTCGCAGACTTGGACGAACCAGACCAGCTATCCAAACGAGCTACTGCCGCGATGGTGTATATTTCGGCAAACACATGTCTGCAGCCCTCGGGGAATTCGACGACATCATCGGAGCCTCCACAGCTGACGCTCTACGTGTCCAACTCTACAGACAACACCTCCCCGGGGCCGTCGGCGGATGCGACCAAACAGGAGGTCGTACCGTTCAAAGAGGGGGCCGTCATGTTCAACTTCACCGCCTCGGATGATCTCTACATGGGCGTCTCTGCGAGCAATGTGTCAGAAGACTTTTCGGGGATTTATAACTTCCAAATTGCTGCGTCAATCGATATGTGGTACCACAGCTACAACGAGTCCATGAGTGACGAGCTCTTCTGGGTGGACAGCGACACGACTTCGGTACTCCTCATGACGCAAAACCTGACCACTACTCGGAACAAGGACACAGAGCAACAGCTCATGGACTCGAGGCCATATGTCATGTTCGCACAGAACGATGCCGTCCCTTCTATCAACGGCATGAGGTATTCGTACTGTGGCTTGGACAACTATGCCCAGATTGCTGCTGTTAGAAACGGCAAGGAAACAACTCAGATAACTACGGGCATAACGAGGCGAGGCGCCGGCGGACACCCCAAGCAGCAATTCTACTTTAGTGGCCTGAATGCCAGCTCGAAGTACCAGGGAATTCTGGCAAGGAACGCAAACGCCACGACGGATGTCAACGTTCCAGGAGGTGGTGGCCATGTCTTGCGAGCCACCACCTTCGAAACCAAGTCGAGTAGGTCTAGCTCTGAATTTTCAATCCTATATCGCGGGTCCACCACATGCTGACGACTTCCACAGCCGGCGGCAACTGCGCACTCGTCTTCAACCTCACCTTCTGCGACCAGGTCGCCTACGCCGTGCCCAGCAACAACGTCACCTTCCCAAATACCACGCTGCTGGGCCAATTCTATGACCAGTCCGCGCAGGCGCTGTGGGACGGCTTCAACAAGTCGCTGCAGCAGATCCCGTGCGAGGCGCCGGACCAGCAGCAGTACTCGCTGGTGCGCAACTGCACGACGTGTGCGTCGGCGTACAAGAATTGGCTGTGCTCGGTGACGATCCCGCGGTGCGAGGACTTCTCGGCGACGGACCCCTGGCTGCAGCCGCGGGCGATTAACGAGACGCTCCCGGACGGCTCGCGCCCGGCGCCGGAGCTCCTTTCCCCCTACGATGGTTCCCAGCAGAGCCAGCTCAGCTTCCAGCGCAGCCGCAACCCCATCATCGACGAGACGATCAAACCGGGCCCGTACAAGGAGGTGCTCCCGTGCGAGGAGCTGTGCTACGAGCTGGTGCAGAGCTGCCCGGCCGCCCTCGGTTTCGCGTGCCCGCGCCCGTGGATGACGGGTTTTAACACCAGCTACGGTTCCAGGAGCTTCCTCAACGACCAGGGCAACATCACGTGCAACTACCCTGGGTCTTTCCACTTCTACGACGCGGCGCCGGGCCTGGCTGTGCCGTGGCTTCTGGCGTCGGCGCTCTTCTTGTCTGCCACGGCGGCGGTCTGGTAAAGAGTGGCTGAGTAGGGTTTGTGGCGGACCCGCCCGAAGAGTAGTTTTGGGTAGTGAAGAATAGGTGGATAAGCGGTGGATAACCATTTGAATTATACTGGCGTCGTTTGCCCTCTATAGTGGCAACACATTTACGCAGCACCATCGTATGCTATCCGAAACCCAACAGAGACGGGGTGGTAGCATCTGAAAGACTTGCGGCAAGCAAATGGCGTTCTGAGGGCTTTGTTTTCTCAGCTTTGGTTGGTTTGTAAAACATTTGGGTATCTAATAAGGACCAGCGGGCGTTTCAAAGCCTTGGTGCGATATCTATCGAGAGAAAGAAGAAGGAAAAAAGACACATCGCTATGAACGTTTCTGCATACACATGCTTCTTATTCGTACGCATAACACAAGAGGCTATTCTGGGTCGTCATGACCGCCTCGACAGTGACGTCGTCCCCGAGGCCGAGGAATGCCAGCGAGTCAGCCAGGGTGGCCGGCTCCGCCTTGTCCGCCTCCGCCGGGTCCGCGACGGGGTCCCTGTTTCCCCCGAAGTCGACAGCACGCGCCTCCGGGTCCGCCTGCTGCCACAGCCACCAGAGCCTGTCGACCTGCGCGTGGTGCATGAAGAACAGCGGGTCGTTGGGCGACGTGCCTGGGATCATGTCGCCGCCAATAGCGTTGTGGATCGCGCCGTGGGGCCCATCCTCGAGGGCTCGCCAGAAGGGCGCGAACTCCGTGTTGGACTCGGTCATGTTCGCCAGGAAGGACGGCGTGTAGTAGTACGCCGACATGTTGGCCCTGCGCTCGGGGTGGTCCTGGTCGCCCGCGCCGTCCGCGAAGCCCCGGTTCAGGCAGTGCGGCCGCGCCGCGCCCGAATAGTACGACACCGTCAGGTTGGCGAAGGCGCCGTCCGGGACGCAAGAGGTCAGCGGGTTAGGCCGGGAGGGCGAGACGAAGCCGCCCGGCCCCGTGCCGCCGAAGCCTGTGGTGGTGGACCCGGAGAGGAGGGGGGAGTCGGGGAGGTGGCCTGCGTCGAGGCTCCAGTCCCAGTAGGGCATGGGGAAGGAGAGGCCGCACTCGTCTTGCAGGGCCTGTTCGTAAATGTGGACGAACCACCTGTGCCATGGGAGGAAAGAGGCTACGAAGTGGACTGTAAATCGGGGTTTGTTAGTGATGTAGCTCTGATGGAGTAGTGGTTGGGCCTTGAGGTAATGGTTTTCACTGACTGTTGCTGTTCAGCTCGTTATGTATGTAGGGGAAGTCATCGTAGAGTGTTGTTGTCAAGTTCAGCCTCGAAGGTTTTGTGGCCAGGCATTTGACAGCTGAGATGTACTCTTCTTGCTCCGCCGTGCTCAAAGAGCGCCATTCTCGTCGTTGCTCGGGGCTGGTACATGTCGCGGCGACTACCTCATCTCTGACGTGTAAGTCCCGAGGATGGGTGTGCCGTGTGTGAGGGAGTTGACGGTATAAGTCGTTAAAGGGAATGGCCCGGCTCGTCTCCATGAGAGAAGTCACAGCCTGGGCCAGGATGGACTTGGACAGCCACTTTGTGAACAACATGGCGATGGGTGGTGACAAGCAGGTCTAACGAGTGACGGGAAGAAAACGAAGGACGTGCAGAGTCCTCACTCCACACGGCAAGGGCCTTCGTGATCTGGTACGATATGTATATATATGTGTATGTATAGTATCCCACAACAGAACCTGCCAGCCCTATACCCCAAAGGTATGGCCGAAATTGCCAAGTCCCCAAGGGGCAACCGTCCATCACCAGAGGACGAGCTGGGATGGATGGATGGATGGGCTCTTGACTCGCAACCGTTGAGGGCGGAAATAGAAATGCCAAGGATCTGGAACGAACTCTCCCCACAAGATACGAGGCTCCTGACAAACTGGGTCTAAAAAGCTTAGCAACAACCTAATAGCCCCTTTGAGCGCGAAAGAGGAAAAAATGGCCCATTCTCCTCCTCCCGCCGCTGCTCATCGCCGCCCACTTGCCGACTCGGGTAGTCACGACATTTGTGCCTCGTAACATCAAACATCTGTGCTCCCCACGTGTGGTCCCTTAAATGAATTAAGCATTCATCCAAGCTATGACCAGTGAAGTCGGGCTCAAGACGTCTTGCCCCTTCGGCGCCGGGATGAAGATCGCGGCTGGGAGCCAAGGCCGAGCGAGCTTCCGGCATGACGGCCATCCGTGGTCCAGGGTTGTTCCCGCGCACAAAACCCACCACACAGCTCATCACCGAGTCGCGTCGACGTGGCCGCCATGTCGGGAGTGTTCCTGCCCTCCCAGCCGTGGGAGTTCCATCCCGAAGCTTGCCATGGGCCCCGACTACCGCACGCCGTTCCTGTCTTTCGGACAGTCTCCGCCGGGGGTCTCGCCAAGGTTCCGAAATCAGCAAGTTCGCTCCCATTCTCCTATAGGAGTTCAAAGGCAATCCTGCCGCCGATCCTGCGCGGTGAGGATGTGTCAGGGTCAAGCTTAAGTTTATGCACTTTATTAGTCCTGCATCCGTCGGGTTGCATGGCGGACCAGCTTATGCCTTTGAATGCGCAGCGGTATCCAGTTTTTCTTTTCAAGCCTCGATGGGCTCCACTGATTTCCTTTGTGCAATTCCCGGCGTGGCCCCATTGAACTCCTGATCATGCACCTGCGGCCTGGGCATCCAGCATGCTCGGCGTTGGCACCCTTCCTGTGCAAGGTGACGATGGGACGAACCCAAAAGCCCTGACAGGTGTCAGTTTGCCCTAGCCGTCGGCAGAGACCCGAATGCGAGCGAAGGGCCTCCCGCAGAACATTCAGCACGGTCATGACTGCCGCCGAATTTCTGTTCAAGCCTCGGCCGAGTCTACAGGTAGGTGAGCCACGGCTTCTTGAAGTTCTCGAATTGCTCAACGGTATTGTTCTCACAAATTTTGCCGGCAGATGCGTAGCATGACATGATGTATTGTCCTAGAAGTGCCAAGCGATACAATGGATCGTGAGGACGACGACATATCGAATTCGGCATGGTCCGGCAGGATTCGCGGCCTATGGTCCTGAGGTTTCAATAATGTTGCAGTAGGACTGGAGCCGAGTGCCCTTCTGAGCTGGGCAGTCTTCCAGGCACCCGTCAAACAGAATGACTGCTCACTTCGCCGAGTGGGATTTTCTCTCAATCTGTTCCCGAAGTTTCACTTTGCACATTCCTCGCAGAGAGGCGGCAGTCGCGGCCTGCCCACCTTTGCTCCCTCCGCCGGCCGACTTCGCCGTGTAACAGGCAGGACGAAACAGCAGCTTGGCTTCCTCGTGAGGCCATCCAGAGATCCGTAGCGGCTCAGCCCTGCGTCCAGCTTCGCAAAGCGGAAGTTCCACACCAGAACGGTGAGGAATATTCTCATCTCCAGCATCGCTATTTTCTGGCCAAAGCAGCCCCTTGCACCCCCTGAAAAACTCAGCGATGACACAGCGTTCGGGTCAAATTCGCTGTCGAGGCTGAGCCAGCGTCTGGGGTGGAACTCGTTCAGCGGAGGCTCGGCGTTACCCAGGCCCGGCCGGCCGGGGCTCGCTGGATGACTCCCTGCTGGCCTTGATTCGTGTCCTGGGTGCGTCTCTTCTTGATGAGTGACATCCTGCGTCATGAGAATGATGGGCGTCCCGCTTGGGATGCGGTGACCGAGGATGGTACAATCCTGTACGGCTTCGCGGAAAGAGATGGGCCCGGTACACGAGTATCGCAGTGTTTCTGCAATGAAGGCATCGAGATAAGGAAGGCGGGTTGTCATAATCTGCTCGCTTGTCGGCACAGTACGCGACTCGGGCAGAAATCGCAGCAGCTCTTCGTGGAGCCTCCCTTGGACGGCCTGGTCGTCAGCGAGGTACTTGAGTGCCCACCCAATCGACGAGGCCGTTGTTTCGTGGCCTGTGATAAGCAGTTCGATCAGCTCGCTCCTCAGCGCAGCGTCTGACATGGCATCTTGGGCTTGTGGTCTCGAGGCAGCTCTGTCGAGGACCAGCTCCAATGCGCTGTGCGGGTAGTAAGCGGCCTTCTCCCTGTCCGCTGACACCTGGCGCGCGTCGTCGACGACACGCTGTAGGCAGGCCTCGACGTGTTTCTGTGCCTTCTGGAACGGCCAGAAGAGTTGCCTGAACACCCACAAGTACACCCTTGGCGAGATGCCCTGCGTGACCCAGTCCAAGCACGCAAGACACAGACTGAAGTCTCGGTAGAAGCGCCTCGGCTGGGCCTCTTGCCCACCCCTTTCCCAGGGCCAAAGGTTCTTCCGGTCCCCTGCACCCTCGAGGTCGGCACTCTCGACACCAAGCATGCCGAGCTCCTTTCCGAGCAGCAAACCCACCACCGCCTCGAGCGTCGCCAACCTCAGATCCGCCACCGCTTCAAAGGGCGAGCATTGCTCTATGCCACCCTTCAAGGTCCAGAGCTCAACCAGATCCAACGCTGCGTCTCGTATCCTCGGTCCACCCACCCTCCCGAGGAACACAGGGCTCAGCATTGAGTTCCAAGCCCACCTCAGAGCCCTGAAGCTGGCCCCAGAGGGCATCCCGATACTCGCGCCAGGGGCCAGCAGCCCGAACCACAGGCCCATCAGCTTCGACCGGTCGATACTGCTGAGCCTGCGTGTCACGATCTCTCTCACCTCTACCGGGTCTGTCACCACGAGCACGGGGAAGGACGTGCTGAAGGAGGGGATGAAGGCCTGGAAGATGGGGCTGCGGTGACGATGGGACCCGGCGTTGAACCATGCGAAAACCTCACCACGGAAGAAGAAGGAGATCCCAATGCTCCCGAGGTCCCCCCATGGCAGGAGATAGGTGAGCCGGTTGTATGGGATTCCAGGAAGGGGCTTGGGGATGAAGAACAATCTTAGGATGTAGAACAAGACCACAGCACCAAGCAGCCACAGCAGATAGGGCGTCATGGTGAGCTGGTGGACTTGGGATAGTCCCGTAATTCTCAGCTGCCGCACCCATGGCTGCAGCTGGTGGTATTTAAATCATATAGCACACACGGAGAATTACGAAGCGCCCATGCTCGTAATCGTTAGGCCCTCGAAGGCAACGATCGAAGTCAGGGACACCAGCTGAGGCGTCTGGACCTGGCTAGACAGGAAGCCGAGAGCCAGGCGCTCACGATCCGGCGTGCCTTTAGCCAGGCCCGAGGGGCCTATCATTCTTCTCCTGGCCTTAGGTTGTCGTCAAATTATCGGATCGGCGCCGCAGGGTTGCGACAATCCCGCCGTGACATTCGCGCACTTATTCAGGGCTGGACACGGCCTAGGTCGCTAGTGCTTATGGCTGCTGCGGCCATGCATCTACGCTTCAGATCAGCGTTGAATAGTCACCCTTCTGGCTTGGCGCTCTCCGCGGTCAAGAACTGGTCTTCAGCCGCTCGAGAGGTTGAAAACCGAGTAGTAGGGTTCTGCACGTATTGATTGAGAGGGCTATAAAATAATATGAGGACGTGTATTGGGTATTCTTCACCAGCACGGTCTTGCACTTGGAGAGTCAATCAGAAGCGGTGAACGTACTCTGACGATCTTATCCATGTCATGAGGACATAGACCTCAGTCATCTTGGATGGGTCCGACTAATACCTGCAGGTCCAGACCATTCTTCTCACCTCGGGAGCAAAGATTCTGACCTTCGCATTATTATGTGAGTGCTTGGCAGAGCCGAGCGTGTGGATGATGTCGGGTCCCTGTGTGGTTTTCAAAGCCGAAGGTCGTAGATCGATACCGCGGAAGACGTGGTGGCTCATCCACAGGGTCGCCTTCCCTCTCCCAGGGAGAACAACACCCCATGTTTGGGGATCCAAGAGCAGATAATAGAGCCCCAGGTTTTTCCCGTTCAAAGTCCTTCAGGCCTTGGACGAGTTCCGTACAACGTCCGTCGTCATGCTGGACAACCCGCGGAAGAACAGGCCGCATTCTGGGTTGCTGGGCGCCAGGAGTCACAGAGGGAGTCGAATGGGCAAGCGATTCGGCTCTTATCAGAGCGTCTGGTGGCATGGGGCCTCTCCCACCCTCCTGCAGCAGATCCATAGACTTGGTCAACTCGTGACCAAAAGCCGTCAAAGCGGCTGCTCAGGCCGAAGACTTATGTGTCAACTTGGCGACCTGGGCTTCGAGCCTGGCAACCTCCCCTACTCTGAACAGTCAGGGAACACGTTTCAAGCAAGATCAAGAGGTAGCAAACACACCTTCACGCTCGGCCCTGATCTCATCCTGCTCCAGCTTGACCCAGCCCCAGTAGACCAGCTGGTAGGTGAACATGGCCACGAGTAGAACCTTCGCGACGGGTCTAGTGAAGTCCTTGTAGAACTGAGACTAGAAGAGGAGACGTGTTAGTGGACATCAGGCAGGCAGGCAGCAGGGTGACTCAGAAAAGGACGACGAGGGTCTTACGAGGGGTGAAGGCTGCTGCGGCTCTGACGAGGCGAATCGTCGCTGGATGGGGGCCTTGAACGCCTTGGCCGGGGACGAGAGCCGAGCCTGACGGCTGGCCATTGACAGTATTACTCTCGAGCTCATCTTGATGTATGGAAAAGAAATTTGTCGTGGACAGTCTTTGCGATGAGCTCAACTGGAGCCAGTGATAGAATAGAACCCTGGAAGCCAAACCCTCGCTGCCATGTGGAATGCAAAAAGGTCGTGCCCCATCCAATTCAAGCTCTGGTCCAAAAGTGAGTCCCCACTGATTAGCGCCCCCGCAGTCAACCGAACAGCTAACGGCTAACAGGTACGGACTTAGATTACCAGCTGCCACTGCAAGGGCGGGCTACGGGCAGGGGTAGCTCTTGGACGACACGTCTCCCGGAAATTCAATATGGAGATGTGGTCGTCCTAGGTCCCTGAAATCTGTCCCCATTCATTACTTCAACATTGCATTACATATACCAAACCGAGTCCCCTTCGACCCGATTGATCTTCTCTCACCCCAGCCCTGCCAGGTACCCAGACATCCTGCCACTCATTCACCCCTTCCATTATAAACTTGTAATCCTTGAAACCGACTCGACCCGACCGACTCGACACTCCACCCCCCTCCTCCACATCTCAACCTCACAATGGTAAGACCATGCGCCCCTGTCCCACGCATGCGCGCATTGCGCCTCTCGAACGACCACCATGACCACCGCCCATGCTGACCCGGCGCAACAGGCGCAAACACCCCAACAGCGACGGGCGAACCTCAAGTTCGCCAAGGAGCAGGAGGCGAAGATGGGCAAGTCCACCGAGGACATCAAGAAGATGGCCAAGAAGGAGCAGGCCAAGGCCCCCATCTCCCCCATCTGGCTCGGTATGCGACGCGCGCCCCCCTCTTCCCCGTTCCCACCTTCCGGTGCTGCACTTACGGGCAAGGAGAGAACACAAGGCTAACCGTCATTGTTTCGGGCGAACAGGTCTCCTCGCCTTCGTTGTCTTTGGCGGAATAATATTCGAGGTCCTCTCGCGCATCTTCTTCGGCAGCCGATAGACGGGCGGAACGATATGACCACCACGGCAGTGGGCAAACGACGACGACTACCACGACGCGCCATATTTGCGAGGGATCATGGGCAGTTGCGGCGTTGAGAATGACCTGACCGACGCGGAGAAAAGATCAGCATCCGAGGCAGAAGGGGAGGCGTGGTTTAGGCCCCCACGAGAAACCAGCACATGACTTGCGCGCCTGGCAATAAACAAGAGAGGCGCACTGTATTACGGGATGGAGTTCACAGTATTTCCTTTTTATTCTTTTTTTACCCATTTTATTACAGCATGGTTGGCTTTTGGGCAGCCTCCTTGAGCAGGAGGGTCACAACCCGGTTTAGCAAGAATTACAAAAGTCGCAGCAAGTGGTATCCCTTTCGCAGCTACTCCCTGAGATGCTTCCGCTTTTGGACGCCACAGGTTCCCATCTTCTGCTGTAATATCGCATGACGAATAGCGGTGATCGGACAGCCGCAAGCAGCCGCCGCGCTCATGCCCCCAGGCCTTTGCGCTGCCCGCCCATGTCGTGCTTCATCCTGCGCCCGGCCTCAAACTGCTTCTCCAGATCCCCCGTGACTTGGTTCACGTTGAAGTGCGCCCGCGCCGCCCCGGATGTGGCAGCCGCAGCAGCCGCACCGCCGGCGCCCTTGCCGCCCAGGAGCCGCAGGAACTTGGCCTGCCTGGATGAGCCGCCCTCGAGCTCGCCCACGTTCCAGTTGGCGGCCTCGGCTGCCGCCGCTGCGGCTTTGTCGGCATGTGCGGACTGCTGCTTCTCGCCGTCTGTGGTGTCCTTGGCGGCCTTGTCCTTGCCACCAGACTCCGCGGCTGCCTTCTTCTTCTCCTTGGATTTCTTGTCCTTCTTTGCTTTCTTCAGCGCCACCTCGTCGGCCGGGACGGCAGCCGGAGCCGGGACGTCCACCGTGGCATTAGCGGCCTCCTCTTCTCGGTCTCGCTTCTTAGACTTCTTGGACTTCTTGGCGGGAGGTTGCTCATCGGCTGATTCATCCGCTGGCGCAGCCTCGGTCTCGATCTCTGCCTTTTGTTTCTTGTCCTTCTTGTCCTTTTTCGCCTTCTTCTTTGCTGGTGATTCCGTGTCTGCCGGAGCATCCGCAGACATCTCGTCGGCGTCGGACTCACGCTTGCGCTTCTTGTCCTTCTTTGAAGGCTTCTCAGCCTCCTTCGCCTCGGTCGTAGCGGTTTCAGCCTCGTCTTCTTGGTTCTTCTTCTTGTTCTTCTTTTCTTTCTTGGCTGGCTTGTCCTCGACGGCATCTTCGTCCTGGTTCGTCTTCGGCTTTTTGCTCTTCTTGTCCTTCTTGCGGAGCTTTTCGTCGTTGAGTGGGATGTAGTCGTCCGTCTCGACGGCCCCCTCGACGGCCTCCTCATCGAGCTTGTCCATCACTGTGCTCTCCTGCTCCTGGAGCTCTGACAGGTGCGCCTGCCTAGCCCTAGCCCTCTCAGCCTCGGCCTGTAGTTTGTCATCCTGCTCCTGCAGCTTTGCCGCCTTGGACTCCTCGCGCCGCTTCTTCTTCTCAAGCTTCGCGGCCTTGTTCGCGGCCTTCTTCAGCTTGTCCAGCTCCTTGCGCTCGCCGGTCCATTTTCCTGCGCGCTTGACGTTGGACTTGCGGGCGACCTTGGCCTCGGCCTTTCCCTCGCGTTTTATCTTGCGCTCAAGCTTGCGCGCGGCGCGCTGGGCTTCTTTGCGCTTCAATGTCTTCTCTGTGGTTGGGCTGGTGTTAATTGGACTGCAATGCCAGTATACAAGAGCAATGGGGCTATGAGCTTCATACTCTTGTCGCGGGCCTCTTGCCGAGACTTGTCGTCCTCCGTCACCTCCATTTCTGCGGTGATTGGGAGCTTTGCTGAAGTCAGAGAATGGGATGACCGTCCCCATCTCGTCCCCAACTTTTTTCTGGGCTGCCTAGATTCTGCCGCTTTTGACAAGGGTAGGTACCTAGGTACCGCCGCGCTTGCCCTTCTTTGGCCATTTCTGGAAAGCGGTGAAAAGCCGTCCGCGTCCGCGTCCGCCTCCAAAAACTATATAAGCCCAGACATCCCCGGACTTGTTTCCTTCCCTTTCCTCTTTTCTTCTCCAGCCTGCGGGCATCTCGTCATTTGAAACATTACAGAGAGGATTAGCAAATTCCCTGCACCAAGGTTGATATTGCATTCTAAAGCGAGCTTCAAAATTTTTTCACCGTGCTCGTCAGTTTACTGGTGACTCGGAGAAGAAATGGTCCCACTTGTTGATAGCACTCTTTGCCTTGCATGGCAAAGGCACTTGATCATCAATATAGATAGAAATTCCCAAATCGCGAACACTTTCAAAAGAGGGTCTCACAGAAGAGGCAAGAAAATCGTAGAGCCGTCCATCGACGTTCTTGTGCTGCCTGGTGACTGCATCTAAGCGTGATGAGAGGAGTTAGGGTCCCGTGGCGCAGCACGCCAAAGGGCGAGCTGGAACTAAGCAGTGCTAAAGTGTCTCGAGCGTCTAGGCAACAGACCAGCACTGGATTCTTTGCAGACATGTCATGTTCGTTTATGAGTCAGGGGCGTGTGACTGCTTGCTGAGGTGGCACTATGTACTATGTGTATTGCCTGGATATACCTCGGACTGTTCCAGATGTCTCTTTGCTTTGGGAAGAAGCTTAGGTGCCTAGTGGAAACTAACAAATAATTGCTGAAGACAAAAGAAGAAGAATATGGAGATTCGCACCTGCAAGAACGGAGGGTACACCGATACATCACCACCGCACCCAACACCCACACCCACACTCTTACTTATATCCACACCTAACACCCAACACCCATACACCCAATGTATACACCCAACTTATACACCCAATTAATATACCTAGCTCAACTCAGGCGTATATATATTGGGTGTAGGTAAATAAAATAGGACCTAGGTGATTTGCTCTGATTAGCTATGGCTATGGTATAAGTTGATGTATCGGTGTACCCTCTGTTTTTGCAGGTGCGAATCTCCGTATTTAAGAAGAAAGACCAAACACTTCAAATGCAGAGCTAGACTTGATGAAAAACACACCACCCCTCCCTTGCATATTTGTGTCCATATTATGTTTCCGTTCTGTCCCTGTATATACATATCTGCCCTTCTTAGAGAAATAAGTAGAGAATGTGTTGAAAGTGAAAATGATCTGTTGATGTCTTTGTTGGTGTTCTTGCTTGCGGCAAAAGCGAGGTTCCGGGAAGAAAGCATACGTGAGTAAAGCCACGGCTGCGCGAACTTATATACCAGTCTTCAGCAATTTTTCTATGTGCGCCCACAGCCCACCAGGCCGGTATCCCTCAAGCCAGTAATTGCCATGAGAGTCCTGCCCGGTAATCAAGAACCCATCAGGATAAGGGATGCCGGTCTGGATTTGCGAAACAAACGTCGGGAACAGAGGCGTGTCCCGCTTCGTCACAGCTGCAGCCGAGAAATCCGTCAAGTAGGTCTTGACCTTGGTCCAGTTCGAGAAGCCAATGTGGTGCATGTTGGGCTTCCCGAAGAATATGGGCATCGGGCCCAGCGGCCACTCGTTAGCCCTGACCATGCTCTGGAAAGCCTCGATCTGCTGGCGCGTGCCGTGTTTATTGATACCGCGCCGAATGTCCCCAGCCAAAATGCCTAGGGACTGGTCGACATCCGTCTTGGTTTTAAGCACGCTCGTGAAGCTCAGGCAGTTGGAGACATAGAGCCTGTCCGGGGGTAGGAGATCCTGCTCGAGTGCGCGCCGGGCAGACATGGCCTGCATGATGGTCACGGGCTTGTCAGGGGGCAAGTGAGAAAAGGCGAGGCGCGAGAACCAGGCTGTGATAATGTCGTTGTCAGTCAGGAACGGGTTCTTATGGCCCGCGTCCCTCAGCTCCTGGAGTGACTTTTCCCGAAGCTTGGCCAAGAAAGCGGCCGGAATGCAAACTGTCCGGTTTTCTTTCTGCCCAATGAGGATATTGTAGCCATTCCTCAACACGTACGATGCGGTACCCAATTTTGACAACTCTGTGCCTGCCAGCTCGTAAGGCTCTGTCGGATGACATCCCAGCTCGCGCAAAGGGTCCTCGTCAAACCCATGCAGAAGGGGAACTTCGGCTTCCCGGCCGCGAAGGATCAAAGCCCAATTATCTAATATTGCCTTCAGGGCCATAGCATCGGCTGCAGCATGAAGCCAGTGCAGAGTGACAATGGTGGCGTCATTGAACGAGACGATGTGGAGGCCAGTGACGGGTCGGTCTGAGCCGACATAGTCTTGGAGTGACTTTGGCCCGTCAGCGCCGCAGCACAATTCGGCCCAATCCTCTGGGTTTCCCACAAGAGCAGGACGGTCCGTGGGCGCCGACTCGGAACTGGGCATGCGAGATGCCACGGGGTGGTCTGCTTTGGCCACGTCGTGGGAGACATGTGTAAAGGCAATAGCCGGGCGGGCGGGGGAGAACTTCTGCGGGACATGCAGATCAGGCCCGTTTTTCTACTACTTGTCAGCATCCACTCCCGATGACTTTAAAGAACCTGAATGTTTGGTAGACCTACTCCCTTCCTCACTCTTGCGCCCAGCTTCTGCCAGGTCTCGCGTCGGATGAGTTGTTTGAGACTCGTGGCAAGCTTGTCGGCTTCCAAGACCTCATCGAAGACCATAATTGCGTACATGGTAATGTTTGTGAACATCGCACTATTGTCGAAGTAGTGCAATGGAAGAACCAAATCAGCCTCGGCTTGCGCAGGCAAATCCTGCTGTGGGATAGCCATGCTGGTCCCTGGAGAGAGCGCCTGGGACGTGCAAATCACGAATCAAGCAACTATTATGGTGAGTATTTTCTTGATCTGACTCGAGGACTTGATCCGAATCGAAGACCAAGACTCTGGTGGTGAGATGGGTGGTAAGCACTACGTAGAAAGTAGATACTCAGAGTGAAGATCCGGAAAACTCTGCTCCGCGACATAGATAAGGGGTGAGAGAGACTTTAAACAGTTTCGAAGGAGCGAGTTCCCTGGTCCGGTTTCTATCTAGCAAGGTATCGTGAAGAACCAACAGCGGCACAGCAGTACGTTTACAGCTAGTGCGGTGGAAACGTCATAGATTGTACGAACCACGAGAACTACGCAGAAGCAGCGATGTAACAAGAGAGCTATAGGGATATGGACAGCTGGCTCCACCATGTCAATTGAGAATTAGTTGTCACTATCTTTTAAGGA
This sequence comes from Diaporthe citrichinensis, assembly GCA_014872995.1. Taxonomy (NCBI): domain Eukaryota; kingdom Fungi; phylum Ascomycota; class Sordariomycetes; order Diaporthales; family Diaporthaceae; genus Diaporthe; species Diaporthe citrichinensis. Next base: position 184,923 of record JADAZR010000077.1, on the reverse strand, counting down.
AGAATGATGAAGCAATTCAGAGTACTAAACGGGCGCGAAGTAAACAAGAGGCCTAAAGTGGGGGGTGAATTATGTTTAGGTAAGCCGGTTCCGCTGCTCCTAACTGCCCAGTGCAGATCTTCCCTGTACCTTCCTCTGCCTACAGGATGATTCATCGCGATTTTGACCAGGACCGTTGGGGGGGGGGGGGATGCCATTAAGCATGAATAATAGACTCAGCGGACTTTCGCGGTCATCTAACCTTTGACTCCGCAGGAACTCTATAAGCCCAGTGTCGACTCAAATAGGTATTATCGATATAAGACTTCCAAAGCCCCTCTAACAGCCGGCTCGAGACCAGTCCTCTAAACTCCGTCTCTCCAACACTAAACAGCACATCAAAACGAATGAGCAGCAAATAAGACAGCCTCTTAGTATTGCGACACACTAATATTACAGAATTAATCTGCCCCTGGAAGACCACTTTTCCCAAACAGCCCCCTACTCGATCGGCGCATCCCTCGAGCCCGCCAGCTCCTTGGACGGCTTGTGGATGCGCACGAGCCTCAGGAAGTAGTCCTCCAGCACCAGCAGGTTCAGCATGATGCTCTGGGCGTGCCACGCGACGGCGACCACGCACGCGCCCGCGACGGCGTCGAGCACGAAGTGGTTGGCGGTGGCGACGATGGCGGTCAGGATGAGGCCCGGGTACGCCATGCCGCCCACGATCAGGGCTAGCCGCTTCCAGCCGCGGAACTGGACGGGCATCGTGGCCACCGTGAGGCCGATGAGGAGCGAGTAGCCGAAGTGCAGGGATGGCATGGCCGCTGTTGACACCAGGCGTCAGCTTCAAAGTATGTAACGGTGGCAGATCTGAGAACGGAGCTTTCAAACTGCGAGTCAGAAGTGCACGAGAGATTTCAACTCACCATATTGGTTACAGAACTTGTTCGTCGTCCAAACGCTGCTCTCGCCATCCGCACCGTGGACCGTGTCGACGAATCCGTACCCCTTGGCCTCCTTCGCGTCCGGTCCTGAGTAGTTCGGGTCGCTCAGCAGCCTGGGCGGCATGCAGGGCCAGCACGTGAAGATGACAAAGGCGAAAAGGTTGCACATGGCCATGGTCCGTCGCCTCTGCTCATACAGCGCCGGGTTGAGCGGGGGGAGGCTCGTGGCCTTCCATCCAGCCCCGGTGGGCGTGGACTTGCTCGGCAGGGTGCTCTGGGCGTAACGCCTCGGCCGCGTCGTCGTGAGGTAGTAGAAGACAACAAGGAAGAGGATGCTTCCCGGGATGTGGATGAACGAGTAAGCCCGGTTGGTCCAGCGCATCAGCGTTGCATGCTGGAGGAACCACTCCTGGATGGGCCGCTCGATGAAGATGTGCAGCCGCTTTTCCAGGTGGATGAGCTGCAGGGCGTGTCGCCGCGCGACGTCGACAGTCGTCTCGTCCATTGCCAGGGCACCGATGGCCCGACCAACTTGGTATACCTTTGACGCGGGTCATGTCAGTACACTATGACAACACGATTCACCATAACAACCTCAATGCCAGTGAGTGATCCATGATATTCCTCTCCATGTACTCACCCAGTAGATCAGGGCCCAGTACCACGCCTCAACAAGGAAAGGCAACCTCCGCAATACCCGGCTGAGAAGACGATCCTCGAAGACCTCGGTGTTGGGCGTCATGACTTTCTTCTCCCACTTCCAAAGCCGCAACGTTCGGTATCGCCACTTTGGGCCGAGCTCGTCATCTCCCTGGCTGAGAAGCGTCGCCGATGAACCGCCCATAGAATCCGCGCTCCACGGGCTGAGCGGCATTGAATCGTCGCCATCTCCCGACCACCGCCTTCCCGACTCTGCCTCGAGTGCGTCCCCAGCGAATGAGCGCTTCGGCGAGGAAGAAGACGATCGGATCCCCTTCTCATATCCTCTCTTCCTGCCGCTTCCTGGCCGATCTCGGTTGATGATGGTTCCTCCGGCCAGAAGGCTTACCACGATCAGCGGCTCGAGGAAGGCTCCCACGCCCATGATTGATGAGAGTCGGATGAAATCGGGGAATTATTCGTTGTCGGGCCTGTGTTACACAAGCTGGCCTGTGTCCCAGGCAGTCGATGGCGGTCGTGATAGACCGAAACTTGGTGTAACTTTGTCCGACGGTACAAAAAGAAATCAGGCTCAAATTCTGATATCGACCGTTGCCCTGCAGACTGCTGAGAGGAGGGCCCGCCAGGTTTATACGTCTGGAGGGGGGTGGGCACGCGACCACCTTAAAGCCGGGGCGGCCATGGCAGCCTTACCGCAGACGAGTGTTACTTCTTGGCCGACGTGGTGGGTGCCCATGGGGGCAGAACCAAAGAGAAAACCACACACCCTTGTCCAAATCCCGCCGGAATATTGCCTACGCACCAGGGGGGAGCCCGCCTGTCGCATTGCAAAGCGACGAATCCGAGGCGGCAGAGGCATCACAGACCAGCTGGCAGGAGGGCCAAGCGAGCCTTGGCGGATCACTTCACAGGCCAGAGCAGGTCGGCGATGCACCGTGAACCCATGCTGACGGGTTGGAAGAGTTCCGCAGTGCGACGGGTCACCGTACGAGGCCGAGGTCCCGGTCGGTGTGTGTGTACGTGTGTGTACGTGTGTGCGCGTGTGCGTGTGTGCGTTGGTGGTACCAACCACCAGTGTTGGCCCCGGCCGCATAAAAGATTACTGTGCGGTTATCTCTTCTTCCCACTTGTCACTTTTCGGTTCCCGGCACACCAGGCGGGTACTGATGACGACTGGCAGCCCCCACGGACAAGGGAGGTTGTTAGTCCTCCCAAGGTTGTCTTGGCAGCACAAGCCTGGCCGAGCGATCCGAAACACTCGCGGGCGATTTGGACAACTTAATTGTTTTGTCTGTGACGCTCAAACTTGAGATGCCAATGTCGTCCCACATGTTCTGCTTTTTGGCATTCGACGGCAGTCATGAAGGGAAGAATGGGGATAGCCGTGTTGTGCGTATGCGGCTAGGGACTTTGATACGATTGCCGTACGTTTATACGCGAGCGTGTGGATCTGTGGGGTTTTTTGACACACACAGACCGAGCCGAGTCCTTCCTTCGGGGCAGGAATCGGGCCACCAACAGTGCCACAGGTCGTGCTCCACTGATTACTAAAACTCTTAAGTTTCGAGCCCTTTAATAAAATTCGACGGGCCCCTGGCTACTGGCCACGGCTCTCCCAGACTTTTTCGCAGGATACGTGCGGCCGGGTTTCGTGCATGAATACGTGCGGAGTCGGGATTGTTCACACAACGGCGCTCCCGTGCCCGCCCACATTCGCGTATTCTGTGGATTTTGATAGGCTCGGGCTGGGACGTCAAAAATATCACTGTAGCACGCGAGCTCTCTCCAAAGATTGCTGTGCAATGATAGGGCTGGCGTTTATCTACACATGAAATCCCATGTCAGCTTACGCGTTCAGGCAAAGACACGGGTAAGGCCCACGCATTTGGAAATGCCATCCTCGACATCAGACACAGAGAAAATCAAGATCTATACATGAATTATCGCTATATGGCAGACTTTTGATACATGTTTGTAGAAGCGTTCCACGATCAACAATTATATCACGGACTTCTTGGCGAGTCCGGAATTCCGATTCCTCCATGTTCCACTTCGGGACTTGAGGCCGTGATGGACCAATCTGGCCCGGGAGGTCCGGGAAACATCTCACGCGTGGTAGTCAGCTGTTGGATTCAATATCCCTGATCCAGGAGCCGGGAAAGGAATAAATGCAGGATCAGTTAGACATGCGCCGGGGGAATCGTAGCCAGTCGGCAAAAACAATTGCATTCACAGATTAGCTGTGGTGGAGCCTCATGCTCATTACATGACACACTGTCGAAGAATAAGATAAAACGACCCCTGGGCATACAGTCTATGTCCTCGAGCTCGTCATGAGACCCGTGTACTGGTGTTAATGCAAGACTTTTTGGTTCGCGTAGGAGCTAAGTGCCATGGTTGTAAATGTCAAAGGGCGCGGCTTTATTGCTCATTAAGCGTATATCCACCAGAGGGTGTGCTATCTGTGCTCTTGGGACTTTCTCTTTCCCTGTCTCTCGCTCGTCCTCTCCCCGTCATTCTCTGTGTGTGCGGTGGATGTATTGGGGCCCGCCGAGGAGGGGGGTTTGCCGGGGTTATGTTGATTAGTGATGAGCCCAGTTGATGAGTTGCCATCAGGTCGGTACTTCTTTAAGCTTTGAGTTGCACGTATGGAGGTGGAGACTGGTGTATGATGATTACTTTTAATATATCGCGAAGCATTCAAGTTTTATACCACTACGTATTCCAGCAGCCGGTCGTGTTACCATTACAATAATACACGTGTGTGTGGTGATGCTCCGCTTACCTCGCATGGATCGATGAGAACTTGGCCTATGGGTCAACATGAAAGGTGGTAAAGCCAGACGGGTTGTATATTTGGTGAGCCCAGCTTTGTTGACATTCCACAGTAGAGTTAAGCATAGAACTCTCAACCGTGGTATCACAAGGATGCAAGTCCAAAGGAGCAAGGGGTCATGATGCCGGTCTCCTGGTGCTGTATTCCGCGCCTACAGACAAGTCCATATGCAATATTTCAAGCAGCTTTCTTATAAAGAGCTCACCTGTAAGCCTTGTCTTGTACAGCCACTAGTAAGATATTGAACCGGAAAAGAAAAAAAAGTTAGCTATGGATCGATGAAAGGACCTCCCAATCTAGAATATCGTATTGCTGCCTTGAGGGCTGGAAGATACTTGGGCTCCACAGCACCTGGAACAGGTAACCGTGGTTGAGCAACGTTATATAGGCACAGAATGACTCTATTTGCTTCGCCTCTCGCTAAAACGACCATATCAACTTGGCCGGAATGCCCATGATTCTTCTGAGAATTCTCTTCATTCAGCTACCGAAGTGCCTGGTGTTCTGACTCACAGACGTCCAACGTTGAAGTCAGTCCCATTCAGGCGCCCCCCCCCCGGTCACATCTCAACCCAGCAACCGCAAAGATGACGCAGCTTGCGGCATTTGACAACTCCCAACCGTACAACGACTGGGATGACTATGTACACGAAGATGACGAGGGTGATGTTACGGATTTTACCGAATGAGTCGACGGTTACGCCGTGCGCGGAGGGTACCCCGGGCCGCCTTGTTATCCTGTCACCATCGGCGAGGTCATACGAGGCGGTGAAAAATCCTATCGCATCGAGCACAAATTGGGTCTCGGAGGATCTTCAACAACATGGCTTGCATTTGAGGTTGAGACCAACACCTCGGTTGCCCTCAAAATCCACCGCACCTTCACGATGGCAGGCCAGGCTGAGAGCCGAATACATCAGGACCTACAGCGACTGATACCAGAACCCAGCGATTGCCATTTACTAATCAGCACTTCGATATTTTCTCTTCCTGGAAAGTTCCCTGATGACACCCATGTAGTGATAGTACTCCCTGTGGCGGGACCAGACTTGAAAACATTTATGGGTCCGAGGGGCCGCACTTCGGACTCTGCTACACGATTGCGTATGGCCAAAGATATTCTTGAAGCAGTAGCGTCTGCTTACACTCACACAGAATGATCCATCGAGGTACTTGTCATGGTCAATCAATTCTGCTTCCAGGTACCCATGGCTAACTTATCAAGTAGATATCACCGACAGGAACGTTATGATCGGACTTATCCCTGGTGCTCTTGACCAAGGTCCGACACCGTCAGAGCGTTACAAGCAAGTCGGCCGCCCAGAGAAATTTCCCCTGCCACTCTGCAGTTTTGTCTGGAGGCCAGGAGACCTTGTTGCTCCTATCAAATGGCCCTCAAGCATGCTCGACAAGACCGCATTTCTCGGCGATTTTGGGTTGACAAAGCGCATCGACTTTCCCGCGACAGACCACTGCCTCCCTCCCGAAACTTGCTGCCCTCCAGAGCTCTTCCACCAAGGTTTCGACCCTACCTATGAGTCGGACATGTGGGGCTTTATGTGTGTCTTCGCCACCTTGATGACCGGTTTTAACCCCTTCACCGGATGGAGCGACTCCGGTACCCTGGGCAGCATGTTCGACATTCTCGGACCTCTACCTCAGGAATGGGAAGGTCATTACAATTGGCCGCATCATTACCCCGACGAGAAGCGGCGCAAGTGGTATGACCACTCGAGGGTCCCGGAAGACTCCCTGAACGACTTTTTGGATCGTACCAGGGAGGACCTTGGGCCACGGGAGCGAGAACTGATATTGGAGGTGATGCACAAGGGCTTTCGATATAAGCCATCGGAGAGGATTTCAGCGCAGCAGCTTCTGGATGATGAGTCGTTTCGGGAGCTAATGTCAATTCATGGGATAGAGTGAGCTTGTCACTACCAATTAAAAATGCTCATATACACAATGAACTTCTGTAAGATGAACACCTGTTTGATAACCTGACAGGCAGATTCTTCCATGGGTCAGTCTAGTATCTATTCATCTTCATGTATGTCGGCAGTTCTTGGAACACCGATTCCCCCATAAGCAGCTAATAGTGGCTGGCTATGCAGCTTGTATGACCGTTAGAGCTCTTCACGCCAAAGCGGAAGCTCGCAGACCCAGTCTCGAAATGACCCATTTTATGTTGTGAAGAACACAATGATTCTCTCACCTAATTCGAGAGTGAGCTTCCAACGGACGAGAATACATGGTCGTGAATGACGGAAAACACTACGGCAACCGTACACCAAGGGCTGCCACGTCTCCCTTCTTAGGATGCGTCTATCTACTTCCTGTAGTTCAAGAGCACCTCTCGCCCGCTTTCAAACATCGGGTGGGCAGTTGGTACTGGATGATTTGTCATATCTTACACGGGGCTCACACGGGAGCGCGTTGACTGATGTCACTCAAAGCCAGGCCCGCTGCCCAACACGCATGTTTCTTCTGGTGCTTCGACTCCCGTCTGAGGCCGCACTCGATGTTCCTTCCGGGCTCCTCAACTGAGCTACTTTCCAGGGCCCTGATCCACCAGGAACTCACCAACATGAGGCACTTGGGCTTTCCGTCTGGGCTTGAAAGCAAGGAAATCAATCACGTTCCGTAGCAAGGCGCAATATCCGAGACTGTCATCAGGGTCAAAGGACGACGACAATGACGAAAGACCTACACAAGGCTTAGAAGACTTATTGTATGAGGCCCCCGGTCTTTTAATGCCTACATTCGCGTAGCAAGTCGTACCCCGAATCCAACTTTAGTAACTAATGGTGTGCTGATACCCGAACACCGTCGCATAGTACAGACACTCGGAGTCCCCCGCGCGTACTTGGACTCTCAACCTCCCAACTAAGTGTCCGTTTGTGGAGAAGATCGACCGGGAGTTAACCGATCTTCTTAATAAGTTCTAGTAGAATACTAGCCCACTGGATATGATATCTAATTACAAGTGGGGTCATTGTTGGCCCGGTTTATAGTGTCGCGTTCGCAGTTGAGCCCGTGGACAAGCCGTATCTACATGTACAGCGTTGAATGATCCCTCGGAACCTGGTGCTAGGCATTTTGGTCTCAGGCTCTGTTTGCCATTCAATGTTGGGAAATGGTAGTAAGCAGGTGCTTGAAGTCACAAATAGGCATAACTTCGTTTTATTTGGGTCAAACTGTCTAGGTATACTAGAAACCCTATTCAAAACAACAATCCAAGTGTAAACTTTTCGTGGTGTCCAAGGTAGAACTGGCCCAGGATCCTGTCCGTTTGCCAAGGCGGCCAGGTGCCCCACCCAACCGCTGACTAAGTAACGAGAAACAACGTCAATCCTCGAAACCAAGTCAATCACGCTCCCACGAGCCATCTCTCCACAAACCAACCTTTGAACACACCGGCGCACTTGACATCTTTCCCCCACCCCAAACACTGAGGCTGTCCATCATTTGTTGCTGGCCTTCTGAATTTACTCCTCCTCTTGGTCTCGTTTGAGCGGAGATGACGATCCCGAGATGGGCTCCGGCAGCTCAGGCCTAGCCGTTTGTCGTGACGAGCGCAGACGAAGTGCAGGCGCATAAGCAATGATATTGTCGTTCGCATCCACAAACACAGACTTAGGGACAGGCGCAGGCGCGCGGTCCGGGTGTGTTGTGTTTCTGTGCGTTTTGAGGTTGTCCTTGCGTGTGAACCGTTTGCTACAGAGGCCGCACGGGAATCTCGCAAATCCAAGCTCACCCCCTTCCATCTCAATCCCATGGACGGTCTCTACGTGCCTGGTGAGGTGGTCGTTGCGCGTGAATTTCCCGCCGCAGTCAGGGCACACGAATTTGTACTCCTTTTCTCCCTTTGGCTTCCCTCCATTTGCCTTGACGACTTTCTTCGTCCCGGATTCACTCTCCTTCTCCTGCCCCGGCTCCTCCTTCTCTTCGACTCTCTTGCGCTTTCCCTTGGACTGTGGCTTGGAATTCTTCAGTGGACTCGAAGTTGGTAGTGGACCCGAATTCGGCAGTGGACGTCTGCTGCCTGAGTTTGTCAACACGGAAGAAGCAGAGCCGTCAGTATGGCCATCGTCTTCGCCAGTCCTCTTGAATTCTCGCGGTCCCTGCTGCCCCTGCCACTGCCCCTGCTGGGGAGCATGCTGCTGGGGAACCTCCAGCGTGTCTTCTGTGGACTCAACAGGGGCCACTGCTTCATCATCAGGGGACCGAGTAGCGGGAGACCCGTGATTCGGCTCGGACTGCGCCATCGCCCGCTGTGCTCGGTTCTGCCCAAAGACAACCGGAGCCTGGCTAAACTCAAGCAATGTCAGAGCCGCTTCCATTTTACGACACGGCTTCAGGGGCGAGCTGGTCCCAGCTCCTGCCTGTCCAGGGCGAGTCGCGTCTTCTGGCTCGGGAAGCTGCCCGGACGGCTCATTCGCGTCGTCGGTAGTGTACGCAGCGTCGGTAGTGTTCAGCCTGGGACCTGAGTCCATTTCTCGGTTGATAAACGTGATAGTCGCAGACTGATGTTTAATGGCTTCTTCGCTGTTGCGGTAAGGCGGTGCGGTGTGGTTGTTGATGTAAGGCCTGGAAGCCTGTCGCTCCATGGCCGCGGATTCTGGGGCCGACACTGCCATTTCTCGCGCCTGCGAGATTGCTCTTGTGCTACTGGGCCCTGGTGCAGCACCAGCGGCACGAGGCTGTGAAGCGCAGTGTTCTAGGGTGGTGCGACAGCTGGAGACTCCGAATGAGATGGAGACTCCGAATGAGTTGGAGACTCCAAATGGGCTGGGGACCTCAAATGGGCTGGGGACTCCCAATGGGCTGAAGGGGCGTTGGGCGGTGTCCACGGCACGCGGACGATGATCGGGCAGTATGTGCCTCCCGAGCTCGTTCGTAGGCCGTGTTGATGAGGAAGCCATGCTTGTCTTGCTCTGTCAAGAGGAGAGAAACTATATGACAGCCTCGAGGGAGCCGTGACCTAGTTTTCAGGGTACCTACCTATGATGACAACAGTCAGTGCTGAACGAGAGAAGTCAGGGACCTGAGGTCACGAATCCGAAAGTGGTAGCTCGAAGTGCGCTTGAACAAGTGTCTCATGCGGCTCTCTCTTATGATTCTCGATATTCTCAGGGTCGACGAGCGAGAGATGCAAGCCGGGGATATACTTGCCCTGATTTTGTACAGCGTTGGAACCAGTGCAGGTAAGCAGTGCTGCGTGGTGCTATTTGTCGGCGTGATTCCAGCGATTCGCGTCTGTGGTCCGTCTCTGATGTCCCAAAGATGGTCTTCGTCTTACATGAGGGAAGGGAAGATGGGATATAAATCGCCCAATGATCTGCGCAATTTTATTCACACGGAATTTACCCCAATAGTTCACGATGGAATATTGCTGGAAAACCCCCAGAGAATTGGACGTTTTGCACTGCGAATTGCGCCTTATTCCTATCCGCTACGGTTAGCGCCTTGCACCAGTGTGTCCTCGCAGTCTAGCAACCTGAAGCATGCCCAGCATGTACCAAATAACATTTCCTCAAGATCAGGGGATGTGGACTGATTGGGACCACTGCAAGTGAGCGCTGGGCACCAGTGGGTTCATGAGCAATAGCGCACTGGATGGGAAGACTTCGGGGTTGTGGGCGTCCGCGCTGCAACGGTTGGCAAAACGGCACCAGAGCGATAACGCCGCAGGAGCAACCGACGCCAACCGCCCGGCAGGACAAAATTGACGAGAACTGCCATGCCGCAGGCTCGACTTTGCTGGCTCTGTTTCTAGTGCTCACCCGACTGGGACTTCCTGGGCTGCACCAAGGACTGGTGTAGAGCGCGCGACACTGGTCAACGAACAGAGCCCGTGCCGACTCGGCTGCAGGGTCTGTGGGCAAGAAACAGCCCAAAGGGGAAACCGCGATGTGCAGCATGGAGTTGCACCTGTGCATCCCGCAGTCTTGCTGGGGCCCTCGACTCCCGACCATGACGGCATGGCGACGTCGACACTTGACCAACGTTTCGGGCAATTTAAGAGCAGAGGTTAAAGAAAAGGAACACGGCAACTTACAATTGATTGCAGAATTATGCTTCACGTGGATGGTATGCTTGGGCGAGGCAGACAATGCCAATGATCGCGAACTAGCTGTGGGATACCTCATGCCCCAGGCGCGAGGGAGGGGATGCAAGAACAGGAAGATTGAGTGTCTATAGAGTCGCTGTAGGTTTCGCTGGTGGATGGAACCAAGTCTTGGATTGTCCAGAAGGGAGAGGGAGAGAGAGGAGAATTACGTGGGTAGTGCTGTAGGGTGCGGTCGGGGAAGAAGGGGGGGAGGGGGCACCGAGCGACAAGTGGGATGGTCGACAAGGAGGGCGGGCGGAAGGGTGGGAGATGGTTATATATGAGCGCGAGCAAGAGGGAGAGGAGGGAGACCAGGTGACGTTAGTCGTGAACTTAGGTCTATAGGCGTTTCTCATTCTAGTTCTGGGCTCACGGAGCTGGATAAACCTGACCCATTTCCCAGTATGTACCTGTCAACACAGCAGGCTCTGAACGCACGTAGAAACAGATTAAGATGGTACCGAGAAGGCGGGGGCATAGAGAACGCCCTAGGGCTCATACCTAGGGTAGGCAGAAGAGTCTCTGACTGCCCAGGTGCAGCAGGTAATATGCCAGGTGGTGCTGGCTGTAATCGAACGGGCTGTATGTGGTGCATTTAAGGTATACCATCGGCAGCGCCTGGTGGTGATGCAGCTCCAATTCATGTTCCATGTTATGCTCAGTGCCGAGATGGCGAGTTCAATAAAACTTACTCTCATGTAAAATGGATCTCGAAGTGGTTATGTGATTTGATGTGTACTGAGTATTATTTGGGTCGGGAAACGCTCCAGCTTGCTGCCCCTATTTTGCTGTAGGTGATCATCGCGAGCTTAACGATGAGCCGCCTTCCACATTTCTTAGCCGCGCATTGGTGTACCGATTCAACAACTACCCAGACTGATTGCAGGACACGTCTCCGATGCCAGATTGAATAAGTAAAAATCCGAATTCCCTGTCCATGATCATTTCCACATTGAAGGTGTTTAGCTTGCCTCGGTTTCGCGGGGCACTCACCAGCCTGAGGCATTCGTCCCGCTGCATCTGCAACACCACCACGATGTCGAAGCCCGACCACTCTGAGAGGACCGCGACTGAGCCTCGCGACCCAGTAAGAAACGGTGCGGCTCAGAATGCTCAACAAGAGCACCTGCTGACGCAATGGTCACACTCAACAGTCGCTCCACACGGTCATTCTCAGGCAGATCGAGGAGGTCAACCCCTCAATCCGCACCTTCCGCCTCGCCATCCCACCGTCCGTGGGAAGCATCAGGGTAAGCACACCTGCGTCATCATTTGTCAAGTGTTCATGAGGCCATGGTATGGTATCTTCCAAAGCCAGCACTCGCACCTCTGACTCATTCGACCCCTCCGCGCGTCCTATCCACGGATGTCAAAAGAACCACGGCTAATCAACCCACCCCACGACGACCAGTTCCTCCCAGGACAGTGGCTCGACGTCTTTGTGCCGGGCATCAGCAAGCCAGGCGGCTTCACTATCACCTCCTCGCCCTCAAAGGCCCAGAGGAAGGCAATCCCGCCCACCAGCGCCGCCCCAGCCGACGACACCACCCCGTCCCCACCGGACCCTGCGCAGGAGCCCTACCTCGAGCTCGCCGTGCAGAAGTCGCCCGACAACCCGCCGGCCCAGTACCTCTGGAGACCCACGGCCGAGATCCTGCACTCGGAGCTTCGTGTCCGCGTGGGCGGAAGCTTCGTCTGGCCTCCCCCCGGGGTCCAGCCGACGGTGAGTGGCCGTGCCCTCTCCAACCCCCTTCTCCGTGACCGCGATGCACCAGCACCGAGCCACACGCCCGGCCCCGGCCTGATCATTTCCCTCCCACATCGCACTCCACCGTAGAAACCGGGAGCTCAAGCAAACTGACGTTATATGGTACCATACATAAAAAGACCCTCCGCAAGATCGTCTTCGTCGCCGGCGGCGTCGGCATAAACCCGCTGATGAGCATCGCGAGCCACCTCGCCGAGCGGCCGGACCCGCGGCACACGGTCGAGTTCCTGTACTCGACACGGGACCCGGGCGGCGAGGGCAAGCGCGACGCCTCGAAGATACTGTTCCTCGACCGTCTGGCCGGGATCTTCAACGGCGACGGCGCGCTCAAGGGACGGCTGGGCTTGTTCCTGACGCCCGGAAGCGGTGCTAGCACGGCCGGGGAGGGGGACGGCGGTGACTTGCTGGGCACACCATTCAAGAGCCGCCGGATTACCATCGAGGACATCGCGGAGGCCCTCGGGGATGATAAGCGGTTTTCTGTCGTCTACGTTTGTGGGTTGCCTGCGATGACGGATGAGTTTGTCGAGAAGTTGACTTCCCCGCAAGCACTGGGCCTGGAGCCTCACAGGGTTCTTTACGAGAAGTGGTGGTAGAAATGGAGATAGAAAATACACACGCATATCAACCATTCTATTGTGGTGGCAAAACTAACTAGTTACTTAGAGGCAGAACTCGAGTGCCTCTTTGTCATGCTACAACTTGCCATCGCCCACGATGACGGCGGGGGATGTCTCGAGCTACTTTTACCTCCAGAGAGAGCCACGCTCCGGGGACTCATCATGTCTCCATCCGATGTCTGCAATTTCGAACCACACTAGATCCAATTGCCATACTTCTCGTTTCCGTCTTGGCCAGACAGGTGAGGCGTCGAATAGTTGCGACTAGGTGCCTCACGCAACGGCTGCCTCAGTGGTGAGCGAGACCGGTTACGGCGCAGCGTGTCCCAGAGCCGCCCAAGTCTTGGGCTCAGCACCCGGCGAGGAGGAGCCTTGGGAGAAGGCGACCGGCAGATCCATTCATGCTCATCAAGCTGAAGGTGCGGAAACCTTGAAAAGTCGACGTACTTCTCTCCAATGCCCACGACGGACTTGCTAGCCATCGGGCCGGCGGTCTTGCTGTCTTTCGCTAGGGACGACCCATCGTCGCTGTCCAAGACATCCGCACGATTCTTCAACCTACTTCCGTTGCTAGCTGTATGCTCGCCAGGCGAGGCCGACTGGGACTGATGACCTCTCAAGTCATCCTCGGATGACAGATAGTTCTCGTAATCGGAGACTGGCCGGTCATCGGGACAAGGCTGGTGATGATTGAGAGCAGGATAAGCATCTGATTTGGCCTTGTATACCGGAACCTCCTGTGCGTGACCGTATTCAACAGATTCGTCCAAGAATGAACCGTCCTTGACGTAACTCAGAAGCGACGTCGCGATTGATGCAGTGGATGTCTTCCGGGAGGGCCCGCAAATCTCATTTGGTACGCCAACAGGCAGGTCGGGCAGCGGCCGATCCGGCAAGGGACGCTGGAGATACGAGCCTGGAATGCCATCGGTAGAACCATCCCTGAGAGTTTTGCTGGGCTGAGGCAGGTTACGGCTCGTGCCTGAGCCTGGGAGCAACTGTGGAGGAGTCCTGAGGACAAATACTTTTTCTTTTCGGGGCTTGCTGCATTGTTCTGAACCTGGCTGGTCTTCGTTGGAGCTACTGTCGTCGTCGAAGACCGACTCGTCGGGATCAGGGCGGATCATTGGAGGTCGGACCAGGTCTTTCTCGGGTGGCGTGTCGTCGATGCTGGCATCAGGGGTGAGGTCAATGCTGTCCGTAAATGTGCTGGTAGAGAATGTATCGAAGATACTCGAGTCATCGGAGGGAATCAGATTCAGCTGACGCAGGTTTGCCAGAGAGCGGTAGTGGAAGCGAAAGCTGGCAAAGGGCTCGTCTTTGGGATCGATGAGGTGGAAGTCGAAGAACGTCACGTCTTGTGGATTGTCTAGCAACCCACCGCTAGGTGCGCTGGTCATCTAATGTCAGCCATGTATCAACACCAACAAGTAGTACCCGAGACTTACGCAATTCCGTATTTCTCCTGATGCCTGTACTGACCCAGCTTAGCAGCTCTTCTCTTTCGGCCCTTGGCCCGGAAGACTTGGACTTCGATGAGCCCACCGTCCTCCGCAACAGACTTCTCCTGCTCGCCTCCCATGAAATGGAAGTACCTGGCCTCAATTCCTTCCGGTTTCATGGTCGTGCCTTCCTCTTCGTGATTCCAACGATCACTAGGCTCATACAGGGCCTTCTCGACCCGGCCCTTGTCCTTGACCTTGGGGTTGATGCCCCACGACGTGATGTGTCTTCCGTTCATGAACAGCTTGAAGAATAGTTGACTGGCAGGGTTGTCCTCTCGTTCGACAACATATTTGATGCAAAAATGGGCGCCTGTTCGAAGTCAGCAACCTGTGTAGACCAAGGCTGGAGTGGATGCTGTCCGAACCTGGTACAGAGGGGATGTACACTGAAACGGACGGGTTGACTGTTGATGCTCGAGATGGATCTTGATGGTTGTCATGTGGAGTGCCTAGTTGAACGGAGGACCCGTCAGGATGGGGATACTCAGGCAGCTTGCCAACCTCAGACTGTGCGAGGACGGAGATGTCTATGCCGCGAAACGAAGGCATCTTTTGCTGCACCGGCGGCTGTCAACCGTAGCTCATCAGCCAGAAGGTTGGTCTGGCGTAGTGTTTCAAGGAAAACTGTCCAGCATCACACGCAAGTTGACGTAGTGAATGGATACAGGAGTATGGATCAGAATTCGAATTGACCTTGAGGCAAACAAGTCCACTGCGGCAGGGATTCCTTCAAGTAACCGATAATTGGGGGCAAAAGCAGACTTGAAGGAGGGGATGAAATAACCACAGCTTCTGGTTTTGGTTTGAAGCTACCTCCTCCTGCAGACACAGTCGCTGCCTCAGCTTAGGAAAAGTGTGTACCTGCCTGGGTAGGAAGCTTCGATCCTGCAACCCTCCCCCGGCTGGCTTGGTGCAAACACAACCGCCAAATCGGGATGGCGAAGTCATCCGTACAAAAAAAGGAATCAGAGACTCACACCTGTAAAAACGGAGGGTACACTGGTACATCAACTCACACCATAGCTCTAGCCAATTAAAGCACATCACCCAGACCCAATTCGCTCACCCAGACCCAATACCTACACACCCAATTTGAACTAGGCGTGTAAATTGGGTGTGTGAGTTGGGTGTATGGGTGTTGGGTGTATGGGTATTGGGCGTGTGGGTGCTGGGTGTGTAGGTGCTAGGCGTATGGGTGCTAGGCGTGTGGGTATTGGGCGTATGGGTATTGGGCGTATGGGTACTGGGTGCTAGGCGTATGGGTGCTAGGCGTATGGGTGCTAGGCGTGTGGGTGCTAAGGGTGTGGGTGCTGGGTGCCCAGGTGTATGGGTGTATGGGTGTTGGGTGTATGGGTATTGGGCATGTGGGTGCTGGGCGTGTGGGTGCTGGGTACTCGGTATGCGAGTTGGGTATGGGTATTGGTTTAGTGCTGGTGATACACTGGTATACCATCCGTTCTTGCAGGTGCGAATATCTGTTGTCAAAAAAATAGAAAAGGAAATATTCGCTTGAAACTGACAAGGACATCTGGAACCATGCATGATCACAGGTCTGCATGCGCTCACATCTCAAGATGATATTGACCAGGTATCCTCACACGCAGATAGATGCAAATTCACAGCCAAAGGTGGAATTTTGGTGTTCTCAGGGCCACAGAACCCCTGAATTCTATTCGGCTGATGGAGTCCGGCTTCGAATGTACAACGAGACGCCCTATGACGCCTCCCACCGTCTATGAGCTCGCTCCAAGAACCTTCTTCGTGTCGTCCTCCTTATTCAGCAGGCCTAGGTTCCGTATTTGCCCCGCGGTTGGCGCGTTCTCTCGTCCTTGGTTGATCTCCGCCTTCCTGTACGCTGCCTGTAATGCCATCACTCGGGCGGCCTGCGAAACAAGCGATGTTAGTCCTGGTGTCCTCTATCGCAGCAGCCATTCTGGGCGTGTCCGACCTCTTTCTTGTGGTGCATGCACTCGTAGTAGTCCTCTAGCGCGGGCGAGCACTTCTTCTTGCCCGAAGTGTCCTCAGAGCTCGTGTTGACGACGTAGCATGCGAGCAACTCCTGCCAGAAGGGGAAGCATCGGGACGGACCTGGCGGGCAGAATGGTCAGCGCGGTGTCTCTGTCTCTGTGGGCGGGAGCCATTGGATCCCAAGAGGCGACTCACCCCCGTTCAGTCCGTATCCTGATGACATGGCGTAGGTGTGGGTGTGGTATCCAGGGATTTGATTGAGATGTCGCCGGCGAAGTCACCTGTGTCGCATCGCCAAATGATGGCATGAAGTCGAATCCGGACCTCGCGATTGGCAATGGTGGAGCTCCAGGGTGCCGTTCTGCCTGCCGAGGACTGCACAGTGCACCAAGTGCCAGGATCGCCGTATTTGGTAGCATTGCCCACTAGCCACAGGCGCCACCATTTCACGACAGGGATGTTGATTGCCTCCAAGGAATGCGACAGCTTTACGTACTTGTACAGAGCTCAGCGCCAAGCTCTTTGAACCACCCTCCTTCCTTTACATCTAGGAGACATAATCTTGTGATGACGCTGTTCCCCTGATCGAAGACTCCAGGAAAACGGGAGAGCATGTGTTGCGTCGATCTCCCACCATGATTCCCGATCTTTCAGCCCCGAAGATTGTCCTTCTCGCCGCGCACCTCGCCGCCAAAGCGGATCTCGACAGCTTGTCCTTCGTCGCCGCGCAACATGGCTCCGTGCTGCGAAAGGAGCTGCTTCTGCGCATCCTGCTCACCTACCTCCCCGAGACCCTGAAATCTGAGGAATATGTCTCATTCATTGACGAGATCGAAAAGGAGGAATATGTCACCCACGAGCACTGGGACGTCGACATATCGACTGTGGAACACCTGAGCGAGGAGGACGCAGTCAAGAAGGTCCGCAAGTTGCATCTGCAGAAGCTGTCATGGCCACAGGCACCGGCGGAAGCTGAGGATGATCCCCTTACACTATTCTTGCTGCGCCGGGCGCACAACGTGGACGAGGAGGCTGGGCTCTTGACCCAATTACCCGATTTGCTAGTTCCGTTCCTGGACCACTCGCCCTGCATCCGAACGTGGACAATATCGGTCCTGCTGCCTCTACTGAGACGGAATTACGAGTACTACCCCGATGCCAGCATTCCGGTGACGCTGTCAGCCTTCGAACACCTAAGCGACCAGGCGGCCGTAGACTTGCTCCTGTCACAGACCGGCCAGCGGGAAGAAGATTACCCTTACATTGCTCGAGATCTCCGAAGTCTGCTAGGACCGTGGCTGTATAGCGAAAGAAGGTGGACTACCAAAAGCCCGGCTGAAGCAGAAGCAGAGGGCGCTGAAGAGGATGGATTAATATGCCCCGGCTGGGAGCAGATGCTAGTGTGGCTCAACGCACATGCATCAAGTACTTGGAAGGTCGCAGTGGAGGCAATAGATCATTGGCACTCGCCAGAGGACGTCGACTTGGGCGGATATGGTCAAATGTGGCTGAATGAAGACAAGCAACAGTACCTGGAGCTCAGATATGCTCGCGCTGCTATGGCTTCGGCGTACCTGATTTCTGAAGCAACAACCGATGCACTGACAGGCGCATACACCATCGTTGCAGAAGTCGCCAAACTTCTAGACGACCCTCTACCACCACTACAGACTGCGGCTTCCAATCTGACCCCAGTCCCAGACCTTGGCAGCACTAATATCATGTTTGCAAAGAATGTCACTCACCTTCGCAATAACCTCCTCGACGAAAGCAACATCCTCACGAAACCATCGAAGCTAGCTACGACCCTCCTATCCGCGCTGGTTGTCAGCGCTTTCCTCGCGACACGCGCAGGGTCACCTTGTACACTCAGAAGAGCTGGTGAATTGGCTTTACTACAAGACGAGCGTGAACAGAAGACAGAAGCTCTTAAACTCATCCATGCCATCAGCGAGAATGGTCCAAACTCGGATGACAGGTTCTGGCTCAAAGCTAGGAATGAGATTCTCTGGCTGAGAGACTGGGGTGCAGAAGAGGATTCAGGCCCGGACGAAGACCAGCATTATCACGGGACTTTTGGACGTGTCAGCCGCGAGTTTCTCGAGGTTGAGATCTTGAAGGCCCTTTTGGCGCATACCCGTACGTAGCACCAGTACTCTGCTCCTAGTATATGGGCCACCCTGATTCTGACTTTGTGAACAGGATATTCGCTGGCAAAGTCTCTCTACGAGGACTCGACAGAGCAGCCACTTTCGAAGAAAGTTCTCCAGGACACCATCTACGCTGCAGCTATGAGTGCCTATGACAACGCTTCGAATCCTAACCGCACCAGGGGTGGAGTAAAGAAATGCAACGACATGTAAGTATTGCGGGAGTTAGTTAGATGATATAGCGACTGACGTGTCATCAGATTGCATGCCTTCCCGCAGACCATAGAACGGTCATTTGTGGCGACGCAACGGATTGAAGCCCTGCTCAAGGCGACTCATGCTTTGAGTGACTACCGGCTCGTCCTAAAACAGGGAGAGCCATTTACGCCTGTTGTACTACGCGTGCACCAGGATCCTATCTCCATCGTTGCGAAGGTGTTGGAACAAAACCCGAAAAGTTATACCAACATTCAAGACCTCGTCGAAGTGGGCCGTAATATGGTGGTTGCAGGCCTGACGGTTCGTGACAAGTCAGGCCATTGTGCACTCACACCAGAATTGGAGCCGCAAGAAATACTACACACCGAGAGGCGCATCACGGCGATGTGTATTGACGCAGCCCTGACGGAGGATGACTTTGAAACTGCATATTCCTACGTCGTCAACCGCGTGGCAGCTCTTGGTAAACCGCCACAACCGCTGAGTCGCAAGGCCAGCAACGGCTCCTTGGTGAACAAGACTGCATCTGTTTCGACTCAACGGGATGATTGGTCATGGAGGGCAGCGCTACAAGCCGGCAAATACCGACGCACCTCGCGGACCGTCCGCCCTACCCATCTCGGGACCGCCAGCGGCAACCCCGACATCCGGCATCTGGAGCAGAGGATCGAATGTCTGGCCACCGCTCTTCGGGTCGCCCCTTCCGCGACACTATCAGAGATCCTCAATACGTACCGTCGCACGGAAGAGGAGCTAGACACGGCAATAAGCGCCGAGCAGGAGCAGGAGAATGCCTGGGACGAGGCGGCCGACATGCACATGCCCGGCGGGTTTAACGCACCATCTCGAAGCGTCACTGCGCCAGCTAGACAGCCAGTATCATCTTCGCGGCACACGTCCGAGGAGGCGCCGATGTCGCTCTTCGACCTGTCGAGGGCCAGCATGCGCTCTGCACAGCGCAACCTGACGGCGCTGTCCAATTTCAACACCACCGCGCAGGGCAGGGGCTTCGACGTATCGGTGGACGCTGGCGAGTCGACGGAGCAGCAGCAGCAGAGGGCGAGGAAGAGGGACCAGCTCAGGGAAGCTGCCGTAGGTAGTTTGACTGCGGGAGTCGGATGGTTGATAGGGGCCCAGCCGGCGACCCGTGGTCCTGAGAGGGAGTAACTGGGACTCTGCAAGATGCAATATCGGGAACCAGGGTGGTGATAGTACAGAATAATGATACCTATTTCTATTTGACATGGAATTGTTGCCACTCAAATCCTAAGTATTTGGGCAGAATGTAGAGATGCTATGCTAATCCATCCACATCCTTTGGTCTGCGAGACTGTCCTGCCGAGATGCACGGTCAAGCACATCAGAATTCCACACGAGGCTCTCGATAGACAAAAGAGCCCACCAGATGCGAACGCGATGAGTGTTATTGTGATCTCCTTTTGCTTTGGTTCCAAGACTGCGAAAATCATACTGTTGATGGCTGTGCTGTGTGCCGCTCAAGAGCACAACAAGGGTCCTGTCCCCACAGCCACCCGCCCTTGCCAAAAACAAGCGGTGGCCCGTGCTAAAGCTGGGAAGAGCGGCTCCAGCTCCCCACCATGCCAACCTGGCGGCAGGCTTGTCGCATCATCGCCGCCTCTGTCGAGTCTGAACAACATCACCTTCTCCCATTCATTATTCCCGCTACCTCACCTTACCGTCACCTCACCCAACCTGCCTTTCAAGGCCTACCTCCACACACACGTTATCCTCACCACAGTACAGTGGCCTGGCTTGGTTTTCTTTTTGGAGTTCGTCTCGTGTCGTACAAACCTGTGCGACCTCGAATTGCCGCTAGAGTCAGCCAACCTCGAACTACTACTGCCTCGCTGACGCTTGCATTCGGTTTTCTCTAAAATCGGCCATATTTATCGCGCCGTACAGTATCTTTTCCTTTTGCAACTCGAACGAGTAACATCGCAAGCCACCTCCAACACGGCGGCAACCTTGCCGACGACGCGACGATGGGTGTTCCCAAGTTCTTCAGATGGCTCTCGGAGCGATACCCCTCCATCTCCCAGCTCATAGCAGAGAATCGAATCCCCGAGTTCGACTGCCTCTACCTCGACATGAACGGAATCATCCACAACTGCACCCACAAGGACTCGGACGATGTCCAGTTCCGACTGAGCGAGGATGAGATGTTCATTCGCATCTTTAATTACATCGAACACCTGTTTGGTAAAATCAAACCCAAGCAGCTCTTCTTCATGGCCGTGGACGGCGTTGCGCCACGGGCAAAGATGAACCAGCAGCGCGCGAGGCGATTCAGGACCGCGCTGGATGCTGAGCAGGCAAGAGATAAGGCGATCCGAGAAGGGAAAGAAATGCCCAAGGAGGAACCATTCGATAGCAACTGTATCACGCCGGGGACAGAGTTCATGGCGAAGCTGTCGCAGCAGCTGAGATATTTCATCAACAAGAAGGTCACCGAAGACAAGGAATGGCAGGGCTGCGAGATCGTGCTTTCCGGCCACGAGGTCCCCGGCGAGGGTGAGCACAAGATCATGGAGTACATTCGTAACGCAAGAGCACAACCGGATTACCACCCCAACATGCGGCACTGTCTTTACGGCCTCGATGCGGATTTGATCATGCTGGGTCTGCTCAGCCACGACCCGCACTTCTGCCTCCTCCGTGAGGAGGTCACCTTCGGCCGCCAGTCCAAGGTGCAGTCGAAGGAATTGGAGCATCAAAATTTCTATCTCATGCATCTTTGCATTGTTAGAGAATATCTTGAGTTGGAGTTCCAGGACTTCAAGGAGGACGGCGCGAACAAGCTGGACTTTGCCTTCGACATGGAGCGGGTTATCGATGATTTCATTCTCATGGCGTTCTTTGTCGGCAACGATTTCTTGCCCAACCTGCCACGGATACACATCAATGAAGGCGCTTTGGCGATGATGTTCAGGATATACAAGTCCGTCTTGCCGAAATGCGACGGCTACATCAACGAGGGCGGCGCCATGAATCTGAAGCGTCTGGGCATTTTCCTTGAGGAGCTCAGTAAGGAGGAGTACCGATTTTTCGAGCACGAGGTCGAGAGCTCTAAGTGGTTCCAGGCCAAGCGAAAAATCGGGAACGGAGATGCGCCCAAGCCGAAGGGCAAACTCGTCGTCACATCAGAGCAGAAGAAGTTGTGGAAGGAACAGATTAAGCCCTTCCTCACTAAGCGGGCCTCTGAGACTCTGGATCTGGGCATCAGCCTGAAGGCCGCTGATCGGAAGTTCGTACAAGAATTTGCCGACAGCGCTCGCATCAACTGGAAGACTAAGGAAGATGACGACGGGCACCGGCATCTCGTGCTAACCTTCCCGCCGAAGCCAGAAATGGATGACGGTGAAGGCGTCGAAGACTTCGAGGAAGAATCGCAACTTGCTATCAATCGAATCGTCAAGAAGTACGACAACGCGGAGGTCCAAGACGTGACAGCAGAAGAAGCTCAGGCTCAATACGATGTCCTCTACCAGCAGAAGTTCCAAGAGTGGAAGGACAACTACTATGCTGAGAAGTTCCCTGAGTGGGCAGAAAACAAGGAGGCCGGGCTGAAGAAGCTCGCCGAGAATTACGTGCAGGGCCTGCAATGGGTCTTGTTCTACTATTACCGTGGCATCTGCTCGTGGCCCTGGTTTTACCAGTTCCATTACTCTCCTCTGATCTCAGACGTTATCAAGGGGCTGGGTGCCGATCTTGACTTCAAGCTGGGTCAGCCTTTCCGGCCGTTCGAGCAGCTGATGGGCGTGCTTCCCGACCGAAGCAAGAAGATCGTCCCTACCGTCTACTGGGATCTCATGACGAACCCCAACTCACCTATCGTCGACTTTTACCCTAGAGATTTTGAGCTGGACATGAACGGCAAGAAGCAGGACTGGGAGGCTGTGATCAAGATCCCCTTCATAGATGAGAAGCGTCTCCTCGACGCTATGGCCACCAAGAACGACTTGCTTTCCGATGATGAGAAGGGGAGGAACGGTTTCAACGTCCCCATCAAGTTCACCTACTCGGCGGATTACAACTTCATTTATCCATCATCCATGGTGGGCATATTCCCTGATATCCCGAACTGCCACTGTGTGGAGAACATATTCGACCTCCCGCCCACGGATGGTCTGGACTACCGGCAAGGTCTGATGGAAGGAGCCATGCTTAATGTCTCAGCCCTGGCTGGTTTCCCAAGTCTGGCAACTCTCCCCTATACTGCGACTCTGGGCTTCCATGGGGTCAATGTCTTCCAGCAGGACAGTCGTAATGAGAGCATGGTCGTCACGCTATCCGATTCGGCGGTGCGAACCAAGGTCGAGAACGCCAAGCAGAAACTCGGCCAGCGGTGTTATGTCGGGTATCCATTCCTCCAAGAAGCCAAGATCGTCCGTGTCTCTGATGAGCTGTTTGACTTCACACTTGCAGAAAATGGGTCCGGCGAAGTCGTCGTAAACGACCATTCTAACAGGGACATCGACGATTGGTTGAAAAATGCTAGGTACTGGGAGGACTTCTACAGCAAGCGTTTGGGCATCTTGATCGGGGACGTGGAGTCCATGGTCCACGTTGAGATGCTCAAGGGATTGATCAAGACCGACGAAGGTGCCACCATCAAGGAGTTTGGGGAGATACCAGGCATGCGGGATTTCTACGCGTCGCAGACCATTGTTGACGACGTGGTCAATGAGGATGAGCGTTTCACAGAGAGAGCAGCCCTGCCTCTTGAGGAAGAATTCCCGGTTGACTCGCATGCCTTCTACCTGGGCGACTTGGCATATGGCCGGCCCCTCGCGGTGACTGGCTACAGCGACAAGAAGCTGGACGTTATCATCTCCAAGATGAAAAACAAGGAGCCAGACTTCGCGAAGCAAATTATCCAAAAGAGCGAGCGTGAGAACAGATACATGCCGTCTTATCACGTGTCGAAGAATCTTGGCCTTCATCCCCTAGCATTCAGCAAGATCACATCTTCCTACCAAGTCCTGAGCGTGGGAGATCTCAAAGTCAACTTGGGGCTGAACTTGAAGTTCGAATCGAAGAAGCTTAAGGTCCTTGGCTTCACTCGTAAGTCCGAGTCGGGCTGGGAGTTCAGCAATGCGGCGATCAAGTTAGTCTCGGACTACATGGTGAAGTTTCCGGACTTCTTTGCGGGGCTGCAGAAGAACGTGCAAAGCCGGGATGTTAGAGCAACTGATATTTGGTCTGACGAGGCAACGGCGACAACAAGAGTTAAGGAGATTGGCCAGTGGCTCAAGTCAGTCGGTACGAACGGCTTTGCGAAGGTGCCATTGGATGCCGAACAGCTTGATTCCACTGTTGTCATGGAATTAGCCTCAGCATCTGAAGCAGCATTGAATGCTTGTCAGGAGACGACTCCTCAGGCGGTGAAGGCAGTGCCGCGGAGCGCACTCTTGAAGCCTGGAGACGCGGAGACCCGACTCGGAAACCAGCGTTTCCATTTAGGAGATCGGGTTGTTTATGCACAGGATATCGGCAAGGTTCCCATCGCCTCTCGAGGAACTGTGGTCGGCATTAGCAGGGTGGGCAGCAAGAACATCCTCGACGTCGTCTTCGACATCACCTTCATGAGTGGAAACACTCTGGACAGCCGATGCCCTGCTTTCCGCGGCCAGACGATCCCAGCCTCGTCTGTTCTCAACCTGACCGACAGACAGGTCGTCATCGGGTCCAAGGCTGCCATGGCGCGGGCCCCCCACCCGTCGCTTACTACTCTCGTGGCTAGCGGTGGCTACGGCACGCCTGTTGGCAGACAGTTCCGCGACGCTGCTGCTCCTCCACCGCTGACTGGCTCATGGCGCGGTACGGTAAATGGCTCCAACGGCCACGGTCGTGGTCGTGGAGGACACAACGGCCATCCGCCGCAGCGGGGAACTCTCAACATTCAGCCCAGCAACTTGGTGTACCGCCCGTCGCCGAACCAGACATCCCAACAGGACTACCAGCGAGGTGGCCGCGGAGGCGGACGCGGCGGGGGTGCCCATCGGGGACGAGGCGGCGTTGGTGCAGCACCGAACGGCAACGGTCATGCGGTACAGCAGCCATCGTACAACTCCTACCCACCACCCCCGGGCCTTGATGGTAGCAGCAGAGGCCGTGGCCGTGGTAGAGGAGGCCGCGGCCGTGGGTCACCGGCTCCGCGTGGCAGGGGTGGCGGCCGGCCGCAGTCGCAGGCCGCTGCTCAGAGCTAGTGGTTCTCTTCATCGCCCATCCCAGGACCACTCGTGTCCAACCGGCCACAGCAGTCGCAAGACTCGCGAGCTGCTACTCAGAGCTAGAAGCCCTCTCCATCACACGAATCCGCGCCGTCGATTACATCACCAAACAAAGCACATGGTGGTTCGCCAGCACCACACCTAGCACTGGAAGGAACACCGCCGGCCGTGACCGTTGTGGATCCTCCAACGTCACCTCACTCCGATTGTGAACGTCACGATGAGGGACATACAAAACCTGCTGATCACACCGAGACTCTGGTACCGGCCGGGACCGACGACGTGGGTCATGATGGTAGCAGCGACTCCAGGCATCTTTTGAATACGCTTACAATCGGCCAAGCATCGTCCCAAACATATCGTCCTCCCCTACCCGACCCGTTCTTTCAGCCACATTACCACCCCACACGTGAGAGTTATTCCTGCTTCCTACGGGACAGCGATGGGCGGTACTCGGGCGCCCAAGTTCAGCTGGCCTTGCCCAACGACGAGGGCTTGCCGATCTACGTATCCATACCGCACCTCAGAATCCACGGGATCGCCTACCGCACCAGGGACGGGCCCCGCTCCCGACAGACGCCACAGTCTGTCGCGCAGGCTGATGACTCGCCAGTGGAGCAGGAAAACGGACAAACGACAGAGGTTGATGGCCATCTGGGAGATGCAGGTGGAGTGGACGAGGGGGGTGGCCTGGTTAGGGGTATAATGGCCAGGCTGTTGAATATGATTTGGCCTTGGCCAGTGCATATGGTTTGAGGTATTTGTTCCGGAGACGGGTATAGAACAAGACTATGCTCTTGCACGGCAACAGCGATTGGACTTGGAAGAGGAACAGCGATAGAGTACAGAATAGCGAGCACCGACAGGACAGCGGTGGGATTCTTGTTGTAAACAGTGATTCTTGAGATTTTCCCTTCTACGTGAGATGCGTGAGTCTGGCGGGGATGATCCTCGCTTGGCTTATGAATGCTTCTTTCCTCTCTTTCCTCCTGCTTTAAGGATGCTGAGCTGGCTTTCTCTCCCATGCAGTAGAGGCCGTCGGGTTGACCACGCTTCAGGACAAAGAACGCCGAAATCACGACCTCATCAGGCTCGCTCATGGGATTGATCCACCTCCGGCGGCTTGCCTCCCCAGTTTCCGAGCCTCACAGTCCGACGCCAAGGGTCTCTCATGAACTTCTCATTGAAAACTCTCTCCTCCCCACCCCCGGCAAACTGACGTTCGTATCTACCTAACTAGCGCCTCAACGGGCCCGCCTGGCAGATTATGCCTTGGCCTTCTTATTGTTGGTCTTCTTCTTACTGCTGCTGCTGTCGCCGTCCTCCTTCTTCTTGATGGCAGGCAGGGCGAAGGCGTCGCTCGCGCCGCCGGCCGTCGCCTTCCACAGGCCGTAGTCGCGGCCCTGGTCCCAGGTCAGGGCGCCGACCCAGGGCTGGACGTTGTAGTGCAGGCGCAGCTCGACGCCGTCGGTCTCGGCGATGCGCGACGAGGGGTGCGTAATCTGGTACTTTGGGCGCTGGTTCTTGAGGGAGAGCTTGCCTCTGTTTGGATCACGTCCAGGTTAGCCACTGTTTTGTTCATTGCTGTTCTCGCCCGCCTTCCCACGCCCCCGACCTTCCCCCGTCGATGCTTACCTGCTTGGGTCAATCGGCTTCCCCGCGGCGCTCTTCTTCAGCTTCCGCAGGGTGGCGGGCCCGATGTTGGCGAGGTGGTCGGAGCTGGGGCTGGTGATGATCTGGTCCCAGATGACGGCCTGGTTGGTGGCGTTGTTGGCGTTCTCCCCCGCGACGGGCCACTCGGCCGTGACGTAGACAAAGACCTGCTTGGTGTTCCAGTTGAAGAGGGAGCTGAGGTCGGCGTCGAGGCTGAACTTGATGATGGCGTACTCCTCGCGCTTGGTCGAGTAGTAGTGCGGGCGGCCCTTGACGACCTGCGTGTTGGTGGGCCGGATCGTGCCCGAGGGCGTGCGCGGGGCGAGCAGGTCGGTCCCTGCTATGAAGGCGGCGACTACGAAGGCGACGGTGGTGAAGAAGCCGAAGACGTTCTGCGCGCGCACGAGGGAGGTGTACATGGTGGGCGGGTGAAGAGGCCCTGGGCCTTGCTCGGAGGCTGCGTGTGTGTGGTGTTGGTGGTGGTGGTTGTTTCGGGAGCACTTCGGCTGGTCGGGCTCGGAAGGTGTCTGCTATATTCTATCTTGCAGTCATCGCCGCTGGTTGGTGGTGGGATATACCAAGTAGATATCAGATATCTATTTGGTTGTCGGGAGGAACGTGGCTTCTTGTCCCCGTCACAAGGCAGTAAGATGAAGCTTAGGCCACGTTAGAGCTGGCTAGTTGTGACAGGTACCTGCAGTGGCAGTCGGTCCCTGGCTAAGCCTGACAGTCCCTTATCGAATCCCTTATCGATTAGACTCGAGTGACACTACCTGGGAGTCTTCCACGACTTTACTCCCAACATGGTTAGTCAGCGACTCATATCCGATCCACCTACACCTTGTCCACGTCGAGGCGATTTACGAGGGTGTAAGGGATGTAAATTATACACAAAGATTCCCATACCACAAAGTTAGACTCAAGGGGTCTGAGTACTCAGTCATTCAGTCTGGTATGTAACGGAATATTTGTGAGCAATGCAATAGAGGTCGCATTGTGGACTACGGAAGAAAGAAGGAAGGAAGGCAAGTGAACCTCGCAACCTACAATACTATGGGAAAGCGCGGTGACTGTGGCACAGAATTGCTATGGCTCAGAATTGTAACCCAGCTATGGGCATCAGAAGTCTATATAATGAAGCAAAGCGCGAAGAGAGAGCAAGACCTTATTCGTCATCGCTACCATCCCCACTCTCGTACTCCGGCATGTCATCAGACATATCTGTTTCGGTCGCATCAGCAGCGTCATCCTCGCCCTCGTACATAGGCTGGTCCAGAACCAGGTCCGGGAGGACATGGTCCCCCACATCCAGCACAGAGTCGTCCGGTCCATCGTGGACGTCTAATTCTTCACCGTATTTTGAGAGACGGTGACCTGATGAGTGAAGCTCGCGGTTGGAATATGCGCATTTGAAGCACAAATCGAAACCTCCTAGAAACCCAGTGCCGCAGTCCAAACAGCGGAAATAAATCCCAAATATATGCTGTGGATTGATTAGCAATAGGTCACTAGTTAAGCATTTTCTTATTATGTATATGCCGCTCCAGTACTGGTCATCAGGGTAGCAAATCAGGGCTAGTGGTATAGCCAGTACCTGGGCGCAATGGGAAACTCATGTGTGGGAGAAAACTTACAGCGAAACAACAATCACAGTAGCGTGAAGTGTCAGCGCCACGCTTTCCCCTCCCAGTGGATTTCATGCCCTTCTCGGTCACTCTTTCTCTCAGGAGGCTGATGATAGCTGGATCTGCTTGATGATCGGAATACTCAGCAATGTCGGCAGCCGAGCAGCTTTTGTCATCTCTGTCAGCCCCGATGCCGGCAACGCGCACACTAGCATCGACGGCCTCGTTATTGAGAAGATACTCGATCATCTCTTTGGGCATATAGGAAGACGAAGGAATCGACGTGGGTTTGGAAAACCTCGCAGCCCACAGTAGAGGTGTCCAGCCGTCGTCATCCTCGACGTTGATATCCACTCCGACACGCCGCGAACGCTCAATCACAACTTCCATAAGTTTGACATTGCCAGAGAGGGCGGCATAATGCAGCGGTACGCGGCCCACTCGGTCCTTGGCGGCAAAGTCACTGTCCGGAATGCACAGCTCGTTGAACGCTTCTAGGCTGTTGTAACACGCGAGATGAGCAGGCTTTCTTTCGAACTGGTCACGGACGTCTATCGACACGCCAGAGCCAGGTTTATCGAGCAGCAGCCGGATGACACTCGGTGGGCCCATTGCGCTGGCAATGTTGATCGGAAACGAGAGCAGGCCTGCTGGGCGCGTCAACTGCGCCCCGGCGTCCAATAGCACCTTGACTATAGAATCTCGTGAAAGGCTGATGGCCGTCATTATAGGCGTGCCACGGTTGAGCTCCTCGGAGAAGTCAATGTTGGCGCCATGGTGCTGGATCAATGTATTGACCATCTCGATGTTGTCCACCCTGACGGCGTGGTGTAGTGAGGTTCCATAGGTACTGGGCGTATTGACGGATGATTTCACAACCTCTTGGGTCAACCAGAATTTGAAAACGTCCATGTTTCCAGCTTCAATGGCGGCTATGAGGGGACCTTGACCACTGCTGTTGACATCCAATTTGGCGCCGCGGCGGAGAAGTATCTTGATGGTGTTCACCGAGGTATGGGGACTGATGTTGGTGAGGACGTTGTTTCCGAATTCGTCCTTGAAGTCGACAGATGGACCGTACATTAGGATGGTTTGGGCGAGCTTGTTTGTCGAAGGAGTCGGATTTGCCATGGCTGCCATGAGAAGTGGTGCCTTGGCTCCAGTTTGCTCGACCATATCAACATCCGCCCCAGCCGCAAGAACCATGTCCAGGACCTCCTGGCACTTGTCACTCCATCTCACTCTATCTAGAAGTGCCTTCTTCACTGAAGGGTGTTTTAGATCGGGCTTCTGCTTGGGACTGGACAGGAGATGGCGGATGCTCTCTGCATCACTATTATCCACGGCAAGGGCAATCTGCAGGCACGGTCAGGAAAAGTTCACATTCAGGATGTGGACATGGAGTTCTGTCCATCATCCAGACGAGGGTGTGAGGAGTACACACCGATGTAGCTCCGGATTCAACTTCCTTGTTGAAATCTGCCCCGAACTCGACAAGTACCTGGATCACGTCTGCATGCTCCTGGACGGCGGCTGTGCCCAAGGGCGTCCACCCACTCCTACCACATGGAGTCTCCAGCGACGGCGCAGCGCCGGCTGTCAACAACAATCGGACGACCTCGGCGTACTTATTCAAGGCGTTAGTTGACATGCGATCTGCTTGTTCCCGTTCTAAAGGGAAAAGAAAACTGAAAATACTCACTCCCTCGTTCGCAGCCGTCCATAGCGGAGTCCAGCCATCTTCGTCAGCGACGAGAGGGTCTGCCTTGTTCTCAATCAAATGTCTTATGATATCGGTCTTCGAATACGACCCGAGGTACAGGATTGCAGTGCTCAAAGGCGCCCGGTACCACCCATCGCTCACATCCGCCTTTTGGATGTCAGCACCTTTTGCGAGCAGCAATTTGACAATACCCAGGTTGCACATCTCGACGGCGAGCGCCAAAGGCGGCGTCGAGTCTTCGGGTGTGAAGTTGGGATCTGCAGCTGCCCAATCTTCTCCGCCGTTGAGAAGTAGCTCGCAAATGTCGTATCGCTTCCGACGAATCGCGAGACACAATGCACTCTGATTCTCGTCGGCAGTGTTAGCACGGGCGCCGTTCTCGAGGAGGATCTTCATAGTGTTATATCTCCCTCTCCTTGCCGCCTGAGGCAAAAGCGGCGGTGTCTCTGTAGCTGTGTATTCTACCGGGGGTGCGTGCTGCATGAGTGCTTCAAGGACAGCATAGCAACCCCAAGAGCTGGCATGGGTGGCCGCCATCCAATT
Source organism: Diaporthe citrichinensis (assembly GCA_014872995.1). Classification (NCBI taxonomy): domain Eukaryota; kingdom Fungi; phylum Ascomycota; class Sordariomycetes; order Diaporthales; family Diaporthaceae; genus Diaporthe; species Diaporthe citrichinensis. The sequence continues at coordinate 154,364 of JADAZR010000077.1, read as the reverse complement.
GTGATTGTCAGTTGCCTCAATTTCAGCCCCTTTCTCCAGCAGCAGCTTGGCAACATCGCGGTTGCCACCGTGGACAGCAGCCATCAGGGGCGTCATGTATCTCGATGTCGGCTCCGGGTCTGCACCATGGTCGAGGAGAAATCGCACCATAGCTAGATGCCCAAGTCGACTGGCTTCAATCAAGGCACATGTCTTGCCAAATTCGAGTTTGGGAACCCTTGTAGTCACGGCGTTGATATTTGCGCCGAGTGAGAGTAGTCTGGCAGCCGCGTCTTGAAGACCATATCTTGCCGCGTAGCAGAGAATGAGATGGAGCCAGTCAAACGGAGTGATTGGCGCTGGGGGAGAGCTTTCGATGGGAGATTTGTACTCCTGGTCTTCATTCTGTGGGCTCGAACCCTGCTCTCGAGATGGCTCTGAGTAGTGATCCATGTCTGTGCAAATCTTGCGCAGCTCGCTGTCTTTGCCTTGATTCCCAACACCCTCGTCGTCTTCTGTGGTCTGTGTAAACAGAGTCTCTTGTTGTCTTCGTTCTTCCTCCGAGGTATCCTGAGCCGTGGCTCCCAAAGTGGACCTCGCTGGCGAGTGTGAGCGCGCTTCTGATGGTTCATGCTCGCCGCTACGAGGCACCTGCTTCTCGGCTGGTCGCGTTTTGATTGCTTTCCATTCCGGCTTCTCATGAGGAGCCTCGGAAATATGCTGCACCACCTCTCGGAAGACCTCAGGATGTCCGCTTAACGCAGCCTCTGTGACTATGTCGTGCAGAACATCGTTGTCGAACTCCAACTCCGTAGGACTGGCCTCATAGAGAGCAAGAAGAGTCGATAAATGACCCATCCGCACACTTTCAAGTACAGCCTCACACCATGTGCTCGAATCAATGCTCTCCCCCGTTAATAGAGTTTTGACAATGGAGTCAAGACCAAAGTGTGCCGCTATGGCAATAGGCTTTGAAGTCCCAGATCGTGGCTTCACAAAAGGAGTCTGCAAGCGGCCATATGCTGCGATCCAGTTGTTGAGAAGTTGTATATCGCCAAAGACCTGATCCAGAATTGCATTTTTCCGCAACCCATTTGCCATGGTGTAATGATAAGCCCAGTGCTCCACTGCGTAGGCGAACAATCCGTCGGTCCTTTCATCACCGTTCAAGTGGCTTAGAGACTTCACACAAAGGTCCAATGCGTCTGCGTGGCGCTCACACTCATTTCCGAGGTGAAACCATTGGCTCTCCAATGTTGGATATGCTCCTACTGATAAGAGCCAGGACCTCAGTTGGGGATGACTGAAGCGTACCTCGTCGTCTTTGATATGAAGCAAGCCACCAAAATCCCGTAAGATCTGGCCAGCCCTGTAACTCATGGATGGATCTTTTCTGGAATTCTGGTGCTGCGAACAGCCAGTACCGCAGACACACTCAGGTAATTGGTGCAATGTGACAAATTCGAACACTCGGAGGGGTCTTCGCAAAGTTGACAGCCACGAAATAACTTTCAATGCTCGGGATCGGTTCTCCACTGATACCGCTTCCAGAGAGGCCGTGAAGATCTGGTCAGGGAGCGGCAGATCCTCCTGAAGCAACTGCATCGTTTTCATAGGATCCGGGCTTGTCTTCATCAAATTGAGGAGTAGACAACGGAGATCTCCATCTGTTTGGCACGCTGCGTACATCTGCCGAATTGTCTCCGATGTTTGTCCGTCTGCATACCTCGGATCTTCCTGCAAGAAGAAAGGTATTTCAAGCCTTTCATCGAAACTTTCTTCGGGAGGAACAACCGGTACGCCAGAGTAGCTAATTGTGGTGACAGACTTCTCGGGGAGTTGTGAGAGAGCCTCAGTGATCTTCTGCCCGTGATCCGAATTTGCAGTGGTGACTATCACAATTTTCAATGGCTCCTCGGTGGATCGAATTTGTCTCTCGATTCTGGATATGAGCCACAAAGCTTGCGACTCGTGGCATTCGTCGAAACAGCCCAGTACGTATACCGCATCCATTACTGCCCCGATGGAGATCAAACGTTCCCAACAATGATCTATCCCACCTTCCAAAGTCCATGGACTGTAGAATTATATCAGCTGGAATATCATCTCTCTCCATGTGTCTTTCAGGGAGAAAAAAATAAGAAGGCAAAGGGAAGGAGACAGGCGAAGATCAGAGGGCCCTACTTACATGTAACGCCCTATAAGGCCAACAGTTTCTGCCGATTTGATAGTAACGGTTCGACCGAAGGCTATGTGCGAACATATCGAGGCAAACCAAGACTCCAAAGAACTGAATCGAAAGTCGTCAGAGTCGAAGTTGAAGTAGAACTGGAATTGCCAAATGTTTGTCTTCTTCATACGCTGGAGGGCGCGAAAACATTCTTCTGAGGTGAGTTTGGCATCAGTCTCACAGCGGATGTGGACAATATGATTCCAAGTTTCAGACTTCATTAGCTCTTTCAGCTCTGTCGAACCATCCAGTAGGTGCCTGTGCTGAGATCGTGGGTACGTGGGCGGTATCTGGTCGAGGACGCGCTGCGTTGACTGGAGCTCGTCTGCATCCCAGTCGCCCCCTGATGTGTTATATTGTGATTAGAAAAATGGGATGAGAAGACGCGCTGTGCCGAGGTAATTGGAACACTTACATAGCCAGTCGGAATCAGGTTTGCCCTGGAACGGATGTGCCGTCTCGCTGGTTGGGCTTGGCAGATCCAGATGGGACCGAGCATCTTTAAGAACGATTTCGCCATCGACGCCGAAGGAAGCGGTGAATGAGGAGAAAACACTCTCCGAAATTTCTGAATGTGAAGAACAGGAAGTCACGAGTATCGCTTGGGTAAGCATATGCGTGTGGATGAAGGCTCCATTGATCTCAGTCACTGTCTGGGACAAAGTTGAGGCGACCTTGACCTTGGTTCTCAACTGAAGACGCAGAGACAGTAGCCTGAGTAATTGCTCCTGCAAATCACTGTTTTCGGTTGAACGATGAGGGCAGCCGAAAAAGATCTACGACAATGGGTTGGTCAGATGCTTCTGCGCGGATGGCTTTCTGAAGTCGGTCGTGACTTACCAGAACCCGTGTGGACCGGAGAATATCAGCATACTTCTCCTTTTCGTAGTGCGCCAGAACCAGGGCCTAAGTATATCCCAATTAGTACATACATGTCTACGGAAGCAGTGAACCCGTCATGTGCAGCTTTCACGATGCTTGAGCACAGTGCCCAGAATGCTTACCGCCTTAACTACCAAGCCTCCTACATCGTGAGATACCCAGAAGATGGGTCGGCGTGCATCCTTCAAAGTCAAGTATCAGTATTCTGCCTAGGGATTACGCCTTGCCGGAACAGAATCCCAACTTACCTTGATCTCCTCGCTACGGAGCTCTAAGAGCTTGGCGAGAAGCTCTTCAGCCATCTGGTAGATGCCACTCAACGTATAGCAGCTCTTCAAGCTATCGTCTGAATCATAACCGTACGAGATGACTCGAGCAGCAAAGGAAGTTCCTCCGGAGAATGCATCGTGCAACCACAGACGTTCTTGGTTGTCCAATGTGGCCCAAGTCTTGCTCCTGTGGCCATGAAGACCATGAACAGCAACGACACTTGATATTAGAGGTTAATGGTATATCCAGAATTTTGTATCGAGAACTGAGAATCGGACTAATGCAAGGGGGAGTTAGCCACTCACTCGATACCAACAGATGTTTCTAGCCAGGTAGGATCAACCACCATTACCCCCGTCTTGCCCTCATCTTCCTCAACGATATTCAAGGGTCCCTCAGATTTCGCCATGGCTTCTTCCTCTTCGTCGTCGACACGGATGTTGTCTGGGCTGCTTAGATCGTAACCGGATGTCACCTTTTTGTTTTGACCGACATCACCCTCATCACCCAGTCCATAGCTAGCCGTATCTGCGTGCTATTGTCTGACACGCTAGACAGGAAGGACGCTCTCTGCGAGTGGCAGCAAACACGCCTGAGACACGTGACTCTAGGCAACAGCCAGGACAGTGAGGTTCGAAATGGCAGGAATCACTAGGGACTGGACGTCAGCTCGAGGAGTCGTAAGCGGTAGCTAGATGATGATCTGGATTCTCTGTTTCACTTACGTACCAGAGCAAGTGTACAGGATGCATGCAGAACCCATGTCTCACCGAATCACCTTTTTGAAGCTGATGGTTGCATGCCTGCAGAAGCTGAACACTCGGCTACAAGTAGTACTCGCGATGTACCAGTGACTTTGGTTTCGATCCTTGCAATTCGGAGGATTGGTGGCTGATAGGCTATAATGCATGCCGGTATTCGCTGTTCCGGAAGCTCTAGGTAACCTGAACCAGGCCAGCAGCCTAGAGCTAGGTGCCTTGGTGGGCCTCCAATGTCTTTTCCAGAATCCCCTCTAGTGCAACTAATAAGTAGTCTCACCACCAATCGCAAAGGGGGCCTCCACATCCATTCTGACTTCGCACAGACTATCAAGGCTGACACTGTCCAGGTTTTCTGTGCCATAATGGCGACCTTTCTTCGCCTTCCCCCCCGTGAGGCGTGAATTAAAGAGGACCGGATCGTCCAAAGGGACCTTCTTAAACTTGGAACGCAACCCCGTTGCAAAATCGCAATCTGCCTCTAGGGTGACCTTGGCGTTGAAAAGTTCACAATCAGTCCGACGAAGAAGAATGGCAACGGTCAGCGAGTCCGGCACTCCGGATTTGCGATGCTTGTTCTCCAACAGGTTCCATGCCGCTGCAGTCGAGTCGCCTTTATTCCGTCCCGTCCCGAGGTTAATAGACCCTATGACTTTTGTAGAGTCGCTAACATCGCGAGTCCTGGTTTTCTCCAGCTTCGCCGTGCCGCTGATGCTGGCCACAGATGCACCAGAGATGCCCAGGTTCAGATCGCCACCTCGTGTGGTCGATACCTGGTCTGTTGTCGGCATCACCGTGAAACGCCCGTTGGGAGCGATGGACTCGACCACCGGACAGTCATCACTCTCATCTGCGGCGAAAAATTCGATCTTCACCTCTCCACGGAGTACACGGCTCGAATTTTTCCGCGGATCGAATAGGAATCGGAGCACCATGAGCGTTCCTTCGTCGCCATCGCTAAGACGGCCATGTGTGACGTCAAGAAGCTCCACGCGGGTGTGAACATTGCCTCCTGTTCTCTCGATAATGTTGCGGCGCTCGAAGTCGGTCATCGAAGTGTTCTGGGTCCGGAAGGTGTCGTCCTCGCCGCTGACAACATCCTCGAGTCCGATATCTAGACTCAGAACAGCTTCATCAACTTCAGATTCATCGATCTGATCTGACTGAACAGCGGTTTCAGACATGGCGCTCTGGATAATAGAAACAAGATCAGAATTAAGGCATTTGACGAAGCGATGAACCCATCATGGCTCGTATTGAATGCCGCTGGAGACATGTTCTGCTTTAAGTATCTCGCAGATTGAACCATTATTTTTCTCAGGTGACGGTCTGCTACGTAGGGAATCGTGGGGGTCGCTGGTACCTTCCGGGTACAATCAGCATGCACAACCTCGACCCAAACAGGCTAACACAGCCGTCTTACATGCAGATGACCTTCCCACGCGGCCAGCAGGCAAGCGATACTACTGGAGGGGAAATCTAATAACCCCAGTAACACATGCAATATAAAATGAATCTGTTGCGCTGATCGCTTCCTTCTGCACTGCCTACCTGCAGGTGTGCAACTTCAATGGCGCGTCTGCCTGATGGGGATCAATATGTATGTAGCCAGCGTGTGGCACACTCTGTGTCACCTTCACATTAGCACGAGAAGATGCCACCTAGCCGAAGATTAGGAAGACGATAAAATATGGCCTGCATGGGCGATTATGTGACGCTGACACTCCGCTAAGTTCCAATAGTTTTGGACTTGCAAAATTCTTATGCCCACCTAGAGAGGTACTCATAACGTATGCTATTAAGCCGTCAGCTCATGCTTTCAAACGTGATCTCGACACCAGATATCGATCACGCAACGCCGATATCCCCACAGGTCGCCTCGATCCGCCAGGATACGGCGCTCCTCTGAGGACAGCAACCATGGATCTTCACGATGATGACGATGGAGAGCTGACTCTCGATCCTGTCGGGCCCCAAGAAGGATCTTATGTAGAAGACCAGGCCGAAGAGCAGTTCAAGAAAGACTACAGGGAAGCACAAGATATGCAAAGAGAAAAGGAGATGCGGAAGAAGAACGAGAAGAACGCCAGTGGTGACCTGAGCAAAGAGAAGACGAAGGAGATGGAATCGCAACTGGAGGCTAAGTTCGCTGAATTTGCCTCTCGACGAGAAGCACACTGGCGCGCCACAACATCCAAGGACAGGAACTTCTTGCACTACCTCGCGTACGAGAGTCTCTTGGGCGTTGCGTATTACCCCCAAGCACTCGTTAAAGTAGCAAGCACACGGCAGCCACATTTAATGGGTGCTTTGGACAGCTCGGGACGTACACCTTTGGCGGGTAAGGCGAAGACCTTTGGACAAAATTCTTTCGCAAATCTGAAGTTCTGAACTGATTCTTCCCTGTTCATTAGTTGCAATCGCTGAGGAAAACTACTACTTTTGCTACAACGCAGTCTTGCGTCTTAACGCAACGGAGGCGACAAATCTGGGCGAGCAATTGAGAACCGAATGCAGGATAGGCTCAGGAAACGCTAACGTGGATGGAGAGAGGATCACTTGTCTTCACGCCGCGCTCTCAGCCACGTTCTACAAGAGTCGCAAGATCAACGCCGAGAAGTTCATCACAAAGATAATCGGCCTGGTACCCAAGGAAATGTTTACCGAGACGGACAGCAGCGGCCGCACACCTCTGCACCTAGCCGTTCAGTATGAAAAATGCCTCCCATCTCAGGAAAGAATCGTTTTGAGGCTATTGAAAGAGGGTCCTGCGGCTCTCAACTGCAAGATCAAGGGCGCGGGTGGTTCAAGTCTCTCAATTTTCCAGTTCCACGAGGAGAGCAAGACACTGTGGGAGAAGAAGCTCAGGCTGCAAATGGCAGCTAAAAGTCAAAAGAATCTGCCTCCTGCACAACCAGAACGAGGCCAAACTAAGCGAGGAGACGACATGGCCCCAGGCAGAGAAGAAAAGCAGGCAAAACCTAGCATTGATATGTGGAAGACGGAGTCGAAAAAGGTTGTCGAGTCGACCGCCAGAAAGGGGGAGATGCTGCCGCCGTCGTGGTCGTCTCTGAAAGACAAGACTGAAAGAATAAACAAACCTGATGCCAATGTCGCCGTGCGGAGGAACTCCATCACGAGTACCAGCACTCCGCTCACAGAGCGACGAGCAGGGGGTTCATCTCAAATAGGAGCCTCACCAGTCATCAGGGCCCAAGATTCCGTCGTGGCCCCGGCCAAATCAACGGATAGACAGCTTGAGGATCACCTCGAGGGCTTACGAGAGACAGCTACTGCCGTTTCTGAACTGCTGAAGCTGTTTTGCCTAAGGAACAATGAACCAGACATCGCATCTCGTTTCCTGCGGAGCCCCGATAGCCTGGGGAAACAAGGTAAATACATGGTCTAACCCCGATAACATCAGACCACGAATGTGACTCAACTGACCAAATAATCCTAGATAGAGCCTTGTGGTTTGACTTTGGACCGCCAAGAAGACTCAGTATGAAAGACTTCACCAGAAGCAGCTTTCAGTATCTCGAGTTTGAGTCTATTCTTCAATACGTGGCGTTCCCCCACATCCAACTCGTGACAAAGCAAGGTAATAGTCAAGAACAGTTTCCTATGGTAGCCTTGTTCAACTGGCTGCGGGCGGAGGGCCGTGGCGTTAAAAGGATCATCAGAGTCATAGTAGATGATCTTGAGGCTCCATCACACACTGATGTGGCCATTGAGCAATCTCTGGCGGGCTTTGTGAGTTAATTCTGGCAGTCTATTCACGTGTGCCCAGTCTGGACTGACGTGGTCTTAGAAAGTGGAGGTGTTGGATTGGAGGCGAAAAGACTTATGCCCTGCCTCCCTTGCAAAAGTCGGCGACCATCTTAGAGAAATCAGTCTCTACTGGAGTGGAAGTAACCCAGTCCTTCGCGCGTGGTCTGAACCCGATGGTCTGGCTCAACTGCCCAGCTTGGAGACCATCAACATTATTCAAGTCAACGTAAGTGGACAGACTCAACCCAACTTCACATACCGGGGTGAATATACTAATAGAAACAATAAAGGTTACAGAATCAGAGGAGAGGATTAACCAGAATTTGGACGACTTTGAGAAGAGATTGTACAAATCATGGCCCGTTCGCGAAGGCAGAAGCAAGCCAAAGGTCGTCATCCACCCACAAATTCGGGGCCTTCCAGGCGATTTGTCTCAGCCTGAGAAAGTCTTACCCGGTTTCACAAATTCGCATGACAAGACTGTAGACTCACATAGGTGGATCGAATGCATGAAGAGGTTCTCGAACGAGTTTCGCCAGATCAAGGAGCTGAGGGAGGCTCAGAACAAGGTTGATTCTCGCCTGGGTCCTGTCGTGGTAGCTCTTATTGACGACGGTAAGTTTTTCCAATCCTGCTGGCGATGGTTTCAGAACTCAAGAAGTCACTAACAGGTAATGAAAACTCACAGGCACTGATATCCATCATCCTGACCTAGACCTGCAGAAGAAGTTCGACGGCGAGAGCTTCTACAAGTACAAGGAGCGGTCTGGGGCCCGTATGGCTCCTTGGTGGCACTCGGAAAGCGGGTATGCGATTATTATGGATGTTTCAGGGCGTGTGTGCGCTCTTCAATTTAATGGACAGAATGCTAATCGAGCCTCAGACACGGAACGCTCATGGCCCGCCTCATCGCAGGCATCTGCCCTTCTGCTATCATTCATGTTATCAAGCTACATACAGTATGTGACAGTCTGATCTCTTGCACACAACCCAATTACACCCACATATATTTTCTGTGAATTAGAAACTGACTCAGAAAATATGTCAGTTCTGTGCTGGAGGCTCCACGAAGCTTCAGATCGATCCCAACAGCGCTGTTGAGGCCATCGCACACGCAATCAAACTTGGTGCTCACATTATTTCCATGTCCTGGACGATAATGCCGCCCGAAGAACCAATGAGGAAGAAACTATTCACCGACGCCATCACGTCGGCCACATTCAATGCAAAGGACACCCTCATGTTCTGCGCTGCCTCGGATCAGGGCAAGTATCCTGACCGGACGTACCCACACGCCGTGAAATCCAACATCTTCCGTATCGGCGCGGCGGCCGCCACCGGCAAGATCTCGGACACGGTCGGGGACCAACAAAGTCTGAGTTTTATCCTTCCCGGCCAGGACGTGGTGATTGACAACTGGTACAACGACGTGGAAGACAAGACCCTCGCCGAGTTCGAAGCACACACGGGGTCCTCTGTGGCCACGGCCCTCGCTGCTGGGCTGGCAGCTCTGATTGTCGAGTGCGTTCGGCTCGGGGTGATCCACACAAATAACAGCCAGCAGCATGATCCGACTCTCGCCATCACATTGAGCGACTTGGAGCAGATCCGGGACCATGAGACGATGAAGACCGCCATGTCCTCCATCGGGACGGACAACAACACGGACCATCTGTACCTCAAGGTGTGGGAGTTGTTCGACGCTGGGAAGCTGAAGGCGGCAAAGAGGAGGCCTGATGGCGAGCTAGAGTTCATCTCAAGTTTGGCACGGCACTTCTTGCGCAAGGGCATCACTTAGATTCTCAGAATATACGTGTACGAGACAGATATTCAGGGGCTTTACTGTGCGCTGGTCCCGTACGGAGTTTGGTCTTGGAGACTTTGCAAAGCAAGCTGCCACACCCTGGACGGAGCATTCTGATAAATTCTTTGAGAAAGGAGATTTTGGTTCTGTTCAAGGGTATGAAAGCGGATAGGTGGAAAGCTACGCCGGTGGTCAGGCCAACGGCATTCGCCGAAGCCTGATCTGGGGCGGACCTCAGTGACGACGCGGGCCAGGAGAAATCAGACGCGACTTGAGAGAAAATTGCTTGTCAGACAAGCTTCTTACCAACCTCAATAAATTTGATAAGCTAAGTCTCTGAGAATGTCTTGGAGCATAGAATGAGTCTTCTGCGTAAATTACCTAAGCAACGGGCGGCCCACAGCGGCTGCATATATAACTTCCACGCCGGGCTGCTTGGCACCACACTCTCGGTCTTTGTGTCGCCCACTGGCACCTACATTACACTTTCTACGACTTCTCTTGGACTCGCCATGGAGCAAGCGTCCCAAGCTAAAATCACATTGCACGTGCCCAAGCATGGTGACGATCCGTCGCGCCTAGACTTCCGCGACACGTCCTTCTTCACGTCGGCCAACTCGAATCTGCCCTCGACCGCCGACGTCTTGCAACGACATGCGGAAGATTCCGAAAGTCCCCATGGTATCGCCATCTTTGAGGAGCTTGCGCTTGTTGTCAAGTTCGGGCAACCCTCCCATGTTCACCTGGACAATGCTCTCACCATGCGGGCCCTGTGGCATGCCTTTCCTAACTGCGAGATTCCAGTTCCTGAGGTGTTTGGATGGAGGTCAGAGGACAACAAGAACTTTATCTACATGAATCTTGTCCCAGGCAAGCATCTTTATGAAGTATGGACTACTCTCTCGCCATCGGAGAAAGAGTCCATATGTAAGCACCTTGGCTCAATCCAAGGTCACCTCCGACGGCTTAGACCTGAATCTGAAGAACCTTTTATTGGTATGCCTCACTCCACCACAGGATCTTGAATTTGGATCTGGCGGCACGAAGCTGACAAGTTACTGCATTAGGGTCCATCACCCGTGGCGAAGTTCGAGATCGCTTTGCCCGCGATGACGCCCTCGATGGGAGATCGGGACCATTCGCGACGATCAAAGACTTCAACGACTGGGTCCAACTGGGGGCACTTCCAACTACGCCCCTCTCACAGAGGGAATACGAGGACCCTTACCGACCTTTTCTACCGGACACTGGCGATGTCCATTTCACTCATGGCGATTTTCATCCCGGCAACATCATGGTTTCAAATGTCCCAGGGTCAGCTACAGTGATCACCGGCGTCATTGACTGGGAAGAGGCAGGATGGCATCCGTCATATTGGGAATATTGTAAGATGGCGTTGGTCGTTGATGAGGATCATGAGATCTTCACCCACGGGTACATTGACAGCATCTTGCCACAGAGGTGTGATGATGAGATGACTGCTGTGGCGGAGTACTGGTCGTGGCGCGGATACCCGTAAAGTAGTCATAGAAGTCATATCCCGCGGTCACGGATCAATATATATGTAAATCCGGATCGCAGCCAAATTAACAGTTGCAATTTGGCTAGTGGTAGGCGTAGGCGTCTTCGGGGTTCACAAAACGGCGCCCAAAATCAACGATTTTAGTCATCACCAGGGAGACATTGGCATTCATCGAGCAGTTGCATGCAAACATCTTGACTCTATCAACCATTTTGATGAAATCGTTAATCATAGCCGGGACTGGTAGCCAGACAGCTTTGCACGACAATGTAGCTCAGGTCATGGGGCAAAAGAATACTCAGCGTGCTGTATAGTTGCTTCCAACCAAGCCTCAACATCATATTAGTCAATTAAATCATTATATCATGTTCATATTATTCACCTCTACCGCCCATTTAAGTCCATGTCTTGGAGCAATATAGTTATTGGGCAAGCGGTTGCTGTCAGCTTTTTTGAAGGCAAGGGCTCTTGAGAAGTACCTGTTATGGAACGTGTCAGGGTGGCTGTATTGGTGCCCAATAAGCCTCATTAGATGGCACAAGTCCATTGGGCGTCTATCAGCTGTATGGATGTATACGAGCAGTGCCACGGAATGGGGCGTTGCGTGACAGCCTGGCAGGTCTCATGCCGGTCAGGTAGCACAAGGGCGAGATATCCAGCTGAGCACGGCAAGGCTCTGGCTCTCAAAAAAGACGTAGAAAAAGAAAACGCCATATGTGGGCCAGCAGAGCGCTGAAGGTAGCGTTGTCGTGTCAGCGATGGCCCGCTGAAGCTGGAGGAGATACTGTGTACTAATGTCGCCCGGGTCCGTGTCGCTCTTGGCAACACTACGCTTCACCGGTATTAATATTATTAATTCAACATAAAGTGGATATATAGAGAGAGAAGTAGGGTACATCAACTTGCACTCAAATTTTATGGAAGCAGAAGTCCTGCCACTTATTCTCCATAAATATCCGAGCAGAAGAGGGCATTTCAGGGGGTCAAGCAGGCAGGCGATCCAATCCAACCTGATAGCGAGGGCAGGTGGATTCTCATGTCGAACGAACAAAATTGATGCCGGTTGAGTGTATCGGCGGGGTTGTGATGGCCCTGGCTTATAGCCGGAAGCTCACACTTGTCTCTTTGAGCGCTATGGTATTAGTGTGTATCTTTCCAGGCTATATTTGCTTCTGATGTGAACTTCTATTTGAGAAACTGAATTGTTTCTGCTGAGAGCTCCCAGGTTGCTTCTGAAGCGCTTGGTGCCTTCCGCACTGTGGTGTCTCAGCATCCAGGTCTTGGCTTGGTGTCCTTTGGATGTTCGATTGTTCACAGCACATATGCATGAATGTGGGACGTCCACCTGCTGCCCATCATTGATCGTTTGACTTTCGGTTGGTTAATGATTGGGGGCTCGAGTTAGTCACACGGAGGTTGACGTGATATCAACTGTCTAGTTGATAGAACAGTGAAATGTGGTCGGATGTCAAAACGAAAGGTATCCCTTGGGCGATTACACGGCAGCCTTCTCACGCACAGGTCGCTGAGGCTTTCCCGGCATGCAATAACTGAAGGAAACCCCTCGTTGCACCAAATTCCAATCCACAGGTGAGCGTGGCATTAATGAGCTTCACTAAAAGACATCGATATCAGCAAGCTTGTAGAAGACATCATATGTAGCCTGGCATAGGAAATCCCGGTTTGAGCAAGTCCCAGGCTACAGTGCCATTTTCCCGTGTGCAAGTTGCTGCTTGTTATATCATATCGCTACCAGATCACATTTACTTGGCCTGGTTCTAATGGAATAGATTATACCCCGTGATAAAATAAGCTTCATCCATGTCGCAGTTGGGCTGAAGTTGAAACCGACGACATCCTTTCGCTCATTGGGCAGGTTAATTATCCCCTGTAAGCCGGGATCTACCACTCACGACGAGGTTCAGCGCACATCCCTATCTCCCAACGGGCAGGACCCCTCACTGAATGAACTGTTTTGCTCAGAATCCCGCCTCGATAAAATTTTCCATTCACTCTGTTCAGACAGGAAGGATGCGATTTCCACCTCATCACGCTGTGTAGTGCTCCACTCGACGGATCTATGTGCGCGTGCTATGCATCAGTATTACACAGAGAAGGAGTTCCTCCCCTCCCCTTCCTCCCGCGGGTCGTGGGTATGATGACGTCCTCCCAATTTTCCTGCCTTTGTCCATTGGCAGCTTGCCCCGAATTACCGCCTCATATACTCCTTTCCCTCCCGACCCCGAAAATGCGTATGATGAATTGTTGCTTTGTATGCCGTATGTATGCCGAAGAAATATGGTATCGCTAACAAAGTGGAATCGTGCAGTTTGGTTCTCATCTTCTCGGTTTGATGAGACAGGAGGTACAGGGGGCTCATTTCTTGGCAGCTTCCTCCTCCATCGGCGTCGGAGCCGTCACCAGGACGACAGTGTCAGGGGTCCCCTCCCTGATGGACCGTTCCTCCTCCTCCTCCGCGTCCTTGGGCGGCGCCCAGGGCGACCCCGGGTTCCGCTCCTGGTCCGCCGCAGCCGTGATGGGGGATGCCACGGGAGATGCCATCTCGGGCTCCTTACCCTTGGGGCTGGACGGCGGCTGCGACGCCACCTGCGTCCTGGAGCTATCGCCCTGCTCCAGTATCGGCCGCAGCGGCGGTCTTAGGCCGCCGTCGTCGCCGCCTTCTCCTGCACCAGCTGCCTCATCCCCGGGGGACACCACGCCCTCCAACAGGACGGTGTTCGTCCCCGCCGGCGAGGCCCGGAGCCGCCCGTCGGCCTTCAGCACCTCCGCCGCGAGGCCCCTGAGGCCCGTCAGGATGACGTGCGGCCTCTCCCAGGCCAGCAGGCCCGGCACACCCTGCGCCCGCAGCGAGAAGAGCACGCTGTAGTGCGCGTTGGCCCACGCCGGGCACACGTACTGCCCGGCGCCCGCATCGGCCTTGGTAGGCGCCTCCACCTGGACGGTCCTTTCGTTTGCTTCCGGGGCGGCGGCGGTATCTGTTTCCCCGCTCTCGCCTCCTGTCTCCGTCTCCCCCAGGAAGACTGTGATGCCGACCCTCGGCCTCGTGGCTGGCTTCTTGGCCGCCTCTTTCCTTGCGTTGTTGTTGTCGTTGTCATGCGTGGCACAGTGTGCCCAGAACCGCATTGCGTATTCCGGGCCGGGCAGCCACGCGAGGTTGGTGAAGGTGATGATCTGCTCTGGCGTGAAGGGCAGCCTCGGGGCGAGCAGGCGCAGGCCCTTGAGGGCGAAGACGAGGAGCCCCGTGGGGGAGTCGCACATTGCGTACCTGCGGCGGTGTCAGCTGTCTGTGGACTATTGGTTGAGAAGGTCAGCTACTTACGCGAGTGTGTTTGGCTCCTTCAGCCCGACATTGTTCAAGCCGAACTCGGACGGTGTGAGCGCCTTCTTCTTCTGCGCGAGAGCAACGGCCGCCTGTTTGTGCGCAGAGAGGTCCTCCTTGCTGTACCCCAGGATGGGCGCATTGAGCACGTTGGCGATGGTCCACTTGGCCCACTCCAGGGGCGCCTCGGACAGCTTGGGCGAGCACAGCGGCGGGGAGATGAGGTGGGCTCCGAGGCAGGCCCCCGGGTAGGCGGACGACAGGCTCTCGACCAGCTTCCAGTCGATCCTCGCGGGCGACGACTGCGCGGCGCCCGAGTTGCTGACGAGGTAGTGCTGGTAGCCGAGGCGCAGCATGAGGGTGTTGAGCATCTCGGCCGTCGCGGGGATCACGGGGGTGTTGTTCGGGAAGGGGTCGCTGAAGCCGAGCCCGGGGAGGGCCGGGATGACCAGGTGGAACGGCTGGTTCTGGGACGCATCCTCGGGCTCGGTGAAGGGCTTCACCAGGTGCGCGAGGGCGAGGTTGGAGAAGGGGAAAGGCGGGATCAACAGGAGTGGCAGGGCATGGCTGTGAGGCGACGGGGCGTGGATGAAGTGCAGCCGAAGGGGCGTCTCTGAGGATGGGATCGATATGGCTGTGCGGAACTGGGGAGTCTTGTTCAGGCTCTCTTCCTGCTCGCGCCACGAGTACTTCTCGAGCCTGCTGCCGTGTCAGCACGGCCCTGACGCCGGATACCATCATCCTCCTGTGATGAGTCGTCCCATATCCATCCTACAACCCGGGCAACTCGACTGCCGACGAGCAGGGGCGACTTACCAGAAGTCAATGAGCGGCTCTACCTGAGGCTTCGGCTCCCACCAGTCCTCGGACGGAGGCTGTGTGCTCTCGTGCGGAAGACGAGTCAGCTCCAGCTTCTGCCTCGTCAGGTCGAGATATCTGCTCGAAACCTGCGGGTGGCGTTAGCAGTCTGCCCCTTCCAGCAACGAGAACATGCACGGTAGGGGAGGAGGCGACTCACGTGGATTTTGTAAGGCTTGATCTCGTCGCCGGACGCCACCGGCGGGGCCTCTTCAGTATCGGCCATGATGCTACCGCGATGCTACACACATTATCCAACCTCACGGGGAAATCTTGGCACAAGGATCAGAAACAGGAATCAACATGTAAATCCTAGAGCGAGCGCGAGCTTCTTTCAGTTGCAGAAAAATTGAAAATCCATGTGCTATGATGCGACGCGAAAAACAGGATTGTCAATGGCAAAATAGTTTTTGACGACACCTATAACAAGAAGGAGATATGGGATAATAAACACGCGCGCTGCCTCTTCAACTTTCCCATCAACCACCGGTCGAAACAGGAAAGGCGCCTACCGGACCATCAACTTCAAGGGTCCAGTTCAACAGGGCAGCTATCATCCTGGCGACGTGGCTTGACACCCCCCCAGTCGCACATGTGGCGTTGTTTTCATACAAAATGTCCTCCCACAAGCGGCATCTAATCAGCATATTCACTCGAGAACAGCACCAGTGTGGCTGTGCTGCATACCCGCTAACAGCACTCCGGAAATGATCGACCCCTTTCTGGTGCTTCCTGCCGAAGGTGATCCTCGAGGGTCCCCGTCCTTCCCGCGGCCAGGATTCCAAGGAAACCGCCCGGTTCTATAACGAGAATGCCGGTGTACCACCACAAGCGCAACCGGAAACTTGGAAGGAGTAGGGAGAAGATGCCCATCCTGCTCGTGTGAGAGTGGCGAAATTCTGCACGGCATTTCAGACATAGAGACACACGCACACACACCACCTAGTTCTTGCGGGCTGCCTCCGAGACATGCATGCATGTTGCGACCGACTCGCACGCCGTCTGTTCACCACACCCTCTCACACACCTTACACATATGGGGGCCCAAAGTGTCACGGGCTGACGGGGCAGTGGCGAAAATCTCCCCCCACGAGATCCCTCCGGCGCAAGCGCTGGGGACAGGATCCTGGCGGCCCTGATTGGCAAATTGCTGTGCGCGTCGCATTTGGGATATTGAACCGTGGGTATCAAGGTTCAGAGTAATAAGCTTATGGTCGCTGTACCGGGAGGCTGGCTGCCCAGTGGCGACTCGGTAGCTGCGTGCAGGAGATGTCACCCAAGGCCCCAATGGCAGCGGTCCGCACGCAACTGCAGCAAGAGGCATTGCATGACGTCTTGGCATGTGAGAAGCAGTGCACTGCGCGCGCGCCTAGACCAGTCTTCTTACCGCCGTGTCGCTCAAGCCACAGCCCTGACAGCCCGTCACCGTCCAGCGAGCGCATCACGAAAAAAGCATGTGTCAAGAGTAGTGTAGTCCTCGGTATTATATTCCAAATCTTCGCATCACAACTGCTCTTCAGAAGTGGTTGAGCAGCGGCGCGCCTCAAAAGGTATGAGACGCCAGTCATTCCATCCCTTTCTTACAAAAGGGAGGACGGAGAAGATAAGGGGACAGGCTCTATGTACGCCCGTCCCCAGAGAAAAAAGGAACCCGCTCACTAAAAGGCCCCGCCCCCTTCCTTCTCACCGACTGCGAGTACCCGAATCAGTGGCCCCGTAACGAAACAGCTGCATGTGTAATACAATCGCTATGCGTATGACCCAAATCCCGCCGCCCCCGCCCTCCCCGGGGGCCCCTCCAGGGACACTCCGGTCGTCCTCCCTCTGGTCGGTCTCCAGCATCACCTTATTCCTAACTCCGCGCAGACGGGTTAGGTGAGCCGCCACCAGCGGCGCCGCTGCCGCCACCACCTGCGCCCTGGCCGACCTGGCTGTAGCCCTGCTGGGCGGGGCCCCGGAGGTTCATGGCGCCGATCCTCGAGACGATGTTGCTGCCGACCGCGTCGACGGCCCCGCGGGGGCTGGTCAGCGTCGGGCCCTCAGGCGCCGTCTCCTGCACCCGGAACAGCTTGACGCCAGTGCCGTTCCAGATGCCCACCGTGCCCTTGGAGATCTGCATCTCGCTGCTGAATATGAAGCTCCAGATCAGGGACTCGTACCACCCCAGCGCCAGCGGCGACCACTCGAACGAGTGCACCCGCACCGGCGATGGGTCCACCCCGACCAGCTTCACCTGGCTGATCTTGCGGAGCGTCTCGGGCGACGCGTGGTCCGCGATCAGCGCGTTCCGCGGAACGAGGGCCGATACCTGCGGGATCGCGCTCAGGATGGTGTGCAGTGGCAGTTCTGGGAGCCAGCTATCGATCCATTGCGGCGTAGGCTCGAACTGGCCGTTCATTGACTGGCCAGACATAGAGTACCCGCTGAGGCTGGTCATGCTGTTCTGCCTGGAGAAGTTCTGTATGCCGGCCGGCATCTTACCCCTGGCCTTCTCTGACATACCACGGAGCTGCGTTGGGACCGCGTCCTCGACATTCGACACCACCGAAGACGCCCGTGATGGATTTTCGCTTGGATCGGATTGCGAGGGCGTGGGACGCTCTTCGTCACTGTCATCCTCGTCCTCGCCAATGGTAAATGTGCCGTCCTCCTCGGGAACGTTGCTGAGTGTTGGTGGCCGAGAATGGCCCGTCACTGGACTCCTCAAGCTCTCAGCGGAACTTCTGGTGGAGTCAATTTCCGAAGAAGCTCGAGCATCCTTTCGTCGTCGATTGCGCCTCTCGATCTCTTCCTGGCCACTTTCCAGGGTAAAGTTGCGAAGGGCCTCAAACCGTTTCCTGTTTCGCAGGACTGCCGCCACGAACTCGGGATTGTCTGTAAATCGTTAGATGCATTCCCTGTAACATTGTGCCACTCTTCAACTCACTCTTGTACTGGTGCTCGAGTATGGAGTTCATGGACTCGAGCAATGATCGTAGAAGGGTGTGGTTCGTATCATTCGACAACAGGAACGAGGGAGAAGACATCGAATTGAACAGCTGCATCATCTTTGCGCCGGTCGCAACACTGAGTCCCTCGAGATAGTAAGCAATATTGTTGATTATCGCCAACAACGCAGGGTATATGGCTGTAAGCTTTCCATTGCTCGTGGTGATGAGGTTGTAGATGGACTGAATGATATTAGAGATAGACGTCCACTTTCAAATGATTTGTGGACTCACTTGTATGAGGAAGTCAGCATAGCTGCCCCTGAAGCCTTGTATGCGGATCACAGGAGGCAGGGTTTCTTGTGCTTCAAACGGCTTGTTGAGGTTGACGCCGAAGTTCTTCTCCACACTCAACGTTTGGAGAAGGAACGCACACATTCTCACAACCCCTTGCTTTGAAGCATCGCTCTTATACTCGAGAGCGTAGAACAAAATGAGGATAGTGAAGTCGTGTGCCCTCTCGGTGTCGACAATGAAGGAGCGGAACCGCTTGTTGCATTGCGTTATCTCCCAAAACAACATTATCATTTCGGGTGCAAACCGTATGGACGACTGGGTTCCGGGGATATATGAAGCATTAGCCTGCAGAGGCTGGTTCAGGATGCGCGTCATGCCGTCAACGATGAACTGGAAGTCCTGCGGCCGGTGTATCCGTCCGAGAAAGTGACGGAACCAGTTCTTTTGCGGCTCGCCGTTTCTCTCGGGAACAGGATACAGAAGCGTGACAAGAAGTAGTTGCAAGGAGTAGGTGACAAGGATCTGCTTTGGGTCCTTGAAGACGAGCGTATTGTACGGTACTCGCCAACTCGCAGGGTTGTATTTCATGGTCTGGACATCGTTAGAATCGCACACAACGATTTCAACTCGGGTAACCTTACAGTATTCAGCAATGAGCAGAGAAGAGACAATACAACCTGCTTGTCCGAGCAAGTGCAGATGTGCGTCAGAGCTTTCGTGCCATTTTGTGGAAGCACTGCGGCCGACATGTACAGGCTCTGGCCGGTGATAGCAAGTAGCAGGCGCAACACCTCGATGCGGTTGCTCTCAAACTCCTTGGTCGTAGCAACGGTCTGGTTGCAGCCGACCCCGCTCTGCCATATCGCATAAGTGACCTTGGGCTTGCCGTGTTGTTGCTTCGAGACGGTGAAGTCGGAGAAGAACAGCAGGTCGACAAGGGTGTCGATGAGCTCTTCCGCCAGGGGCCTGACCTCCTCGTATTCATCCGACCGTCTGCTTCTCGCCGCCTCCTCTTCGTCGTCGTCGAAGAGCACTTCACTGGCTATTGCTGACTCCCGTGTCTTCTTCCGCCGGATGCCCCAGAAGAAGCGGTCCTCCCACTCGTGCAGGCTGTCGGCCTCGTAAATAAAGGGCAGAACCCTGGTGAGAACCCGGATGCAGTTGAGGGCATCGCGCTCGGGGGCAATCTCGGGGTCGGGAAAGGACGGATGGTGTCGCAGGTTGAAGAGCCGCGAGGTGACGGCCAGTATCAAGGTCTCGAGGTTCTCGATCGCATGGTCTCGCGTGCGCCGTATGTCCGCGGCGGCAAACAGGCTGAATACATCGTCAGAGGATTCGGGGAGCTCCCAGAACTGTTGATGACTGTCAGCGACAAGGCGGCCTGGCCGAGCTTGGGGGGACAGGATGGACTACGGACAGAGGTCCAGTATGGATCGTCAGCAGCGATGCTGCGCTCTCCACTGAGCCTGAAGATGCCCTTTTTGAAGACAAGCTTCGAGTCGCTTGCACCCATGTTGGCGGCGACCCGATAGCATGTCTCAAGCCTGCTCTTGTCCTGATCGAGGAGGAAGATGGATCTGCAGGGATTCACCGGTGAAGGAGCCGCAAGTGGAGGGCGTGTAGGTTTTGGACGTTGATGCTTTGGGGTTCTTGAGGCCGGCAACTGGGCAGGCCGGCGAGCGGCAGTGATATCACTCCCCTAATAATGGCTGCACTCGGGCCACCTAACCCTTTCGACTCGATACCTAGGTACGTATAGCTATCTACCTACCCAGGTACCTAGGTACCTAGGTATCTCTATTTGCACAAAGCGACCATGGCATTTTTGCGATTTGCATTTTCGGTGATTTCAATCGGTACATATCCTGCTCTTTTTAAGCGGCCTGTCCATTGCCGAAACCAAGGGCTTTCATATACCAACTAGACCCTGGCTCATCACGCCCGGTGAAATTAAAGACTCAAATGCTTCCTACTACTTGTAGTCTCCGATTTCCTGGTGCTCATTTGGTGATGAGTAAATTTTGTTGGCTATTTACGTACGGTGGTATCCCAAGTTACATGATGCGGAATTTGGCAATCTTGCCAGGCGCCGCTCTCTGAAGCTGCAAGACCAGAGCCCTCAGCATGGCAGATTCGAGACCCTGTGTCCCGTATCTATTCTGAATATCCCTGCCTTCTCCGCTTCAACATGCTCCATCCGGTCTGCTCTTCACAAAGACCAGAAGGGTGGGCGCAGACACCAGTCATGAGCTAGACATGCCATGCTTCTTTGTCGGCCACATCCCGTCTCCATACAACCATCCCATACGTTCGCTTATGTCATCCTACGACCAGACGTTGCCCGAGGATCGACGACTCCGATCGTATAACCACTTGTTGTTCAGGCCAACACTTGTCCTCTTCCCGCCGATCGGGCTGGGGGTCGGAGGTGGTTCCGAGAAAAGGCTAGATGCAGTGCTGAGATTGAAAGAGCTCGTGCTCGCATTGTAGGGGCTCGGAGACCCATACGACGATCGCCGTCCTCCACTGTAGCCCACAGCCTTCTGCAACAGCGGGCTTGCTGCGGGAGAGTATGGAGATCCGTTGAGCCGTGTCGCAGAGGCAGGGCTCCCATTTGCAGACAGAGGCGAACTTGCCGGACTCGGCTTTCCGACGGATCCATTTATCGAAGGTGTGCGGGTGTATCGCGGGGGCGTGCTGTAGACTGAGTTCGGCGTGGGCGGAGCTGAGCTCGGGGGCAGACCAAGAAGCGCGCGCTGGGCCGGCGTCAAGGCAATGTCGGAGAGGTCGTCTTTCGACCGTAATATCGGGAGACAGGCGCGGCCCATGTTCACGAGAGGAAGTACCTGGGCAACCAGGACCGTCCAGCGGACGTACTCTTTCACATCGCCCGACCTGAAGTTGCGGATTAGCGTCAAGAAGATCCTGCGCACGAGGACGGATCAAGCCTACAGCGGCGTTGGGCCATATTCGGCAGCGGCCAAGCGTATCAAATGGATGATGATGACAGCGGCAAGGTTGTAGACAATGGTCTTGACATTGTCACTGCCGAAGGTTGTTGCTTGTTGGCGGCGGGTGATCTCTTTGATGCGCGGATGCTGCCAGCTCCCCGGAGAGTCGACCGCTGGAGTTGGGGTGGCCTTGGACGGTGTTGAGAGAGCTCGGGTACTTCGTGTCTTGTTCAGCGCAAGGGCTGTGGTGGAAGACATTGCGAGTGGCCGTTCGCCGTGCGCGGCAGGGGTGATGCGCGGTTGGTAATGTCGACACAGCTGTGCCACGGGACGTCAGAAGTGCGCAGGCGGGGAAGAGCGCAACGTGAACTCGGTGGATGGAGCTGCTGTGGTTAGTAAGATCTCGGGGGAGTGGCGATGCCGAGGCAAGCCCGCGGGGGTGTGGTGGTTGTCGTCGTCGTCGGCACTGGTTGGGTGATGTCGAGAAAGGGAAGGCAGGCGGAGGAGCTTAAATCGCGGCCTGGCTAAGTTGGTGGATGAAAACAAAGCGCGGGTTCCCAGGCGACGACATCCCTGTCGCCAGCCTCTTAGATCTCGGCATCAGCCGCTAGCCCGTTCTGCCCGTTCTGCGCTCGGAGTCTATGCTGGACCCCAGGCCGATGGAGCCCAGGGCTACTGTAGGTACAGACGTACCTAGCCCCGCTACCGAGTGACAGCTCAGCCCCGAGGCTTCCAGGATTAGACTCGATATAGGTAGCTGACGCCCTCCTGGAACCAACTACGTATTTGGCTGACAGTCAGGCAAGCCCCCCCCCCCAAAGCTATATTAACCCGACAGCATTGGATCGTGTCTGTCACCCGTCATCAACACGGCTCAGAAGGGAATCACTGCCCATGATCCAAATGATCTGAACCTTCGCCACTTGCGCATCTAAAACCGAATCGATCCTCACCATCCGCGCCCGTCGGAGCCGCCGGCCCATCTGCTCAACATGGGATTATACGAGAGTGCGATGTGGCAGTTCGACGAGGGCGTCACCGGCCTGTTCTCGCAATGGAACGCCTGGTCGACCGCCATCACCACCTTCCTTGTCATGTACCTCACCTACCAACTGTTCACGCGCCGCGACCCCGACACCCATCCTCTGCTGCTTGCCCGCCAAGCCCAAGCCTCGCCGGTGCGACACCCAGGCGAATCGTCCATCTACCGGTCACACTCCGCCCCGCATGGAATGCCCTTGAACGCTGGTCTGAATGTTAAGGAGCCCGGTGCCTCCAAGTGGTCCAGGGGACGGGACGGAGACCTCAGGGACGTCTGGCGGCAGGCCGTCAGCGGCACCTCCCAGGAGGGCAAACCAGTCGGCAAGGGCAAGATCTTGACTGTCTTGGGCGCCGAGAAGGTCTTGGAGCACAAGCTTGGTATGCGTCCTAGTCTTCTTCGAGTATTTTTCTTCAGTGGCTAACATACATAGACGACGTGACCCGTCAGATCAACCTCATCGGAAAGCACATCCACGACCAAGGCGGCGCTCGCGTCGCCATCTACCTCCCCAACTCGGTCGAGTTCCTCGCGAGCCTTTTCGCATGCTCCTTCTACAACCTGACTGCGATCCTCATTCCTTTTGATCAGTCAGATGAGGCGGTAATCTCGATGTTGCGGCGATCTGCCGCCGACACTGTCGTCGCCCTGCCTGGCTCATTCCCCTTGGACCTCGTAGTCAAGAACTATCCGTCCTTGCGACAGGTCATCTGGGTAGTCGATGAGGGAAACAGACACTTGGACTGGACCGAGGTACCCAAGGGCATGGGAGGCAGCATCAACGTTTCGACCTGGCAGGATATCGTACAGGACAGCCCTGTGGAGGCCGGCACCGAGGTCCTTCCCGTCCAGGGCCAGACGGAGCCCCGGGATATCACGGTCTTCTGGCAGTCCAAGCCGGGCGTTCAGGAGGAGATGGTCCGCTTCACAAGCGCCAACTTCGTGTCCGCCATCGCCGGGCAGCTCTTCGCTGTTCCACAGTCCCAGCGCATGACCCCCTCGGACCTGTTCCTCCCCGCAGACGCCCTGACCAACACGTACACCCTCGTTCTCACCCTGACTGCTCTCTTCTCCAATGCTTCGGTGGCATTCAACTCCTCAGCCAGCGACGAGATGGACCTAACCCTCGCCACCCGCGGAATCGCCCCCACCATCGTCGTCGCATCCCCCAACACCCTCCTCAAGACGCACGCCGAGGCCACCCGCAACGTCAGCTCCTTCCTCGCCAGCAAGATCCACTGGCTGCAGACCCGAAGCCTCACCCAGAGCGGCGTCATGCCCGCTGCGTCACTGCTCACGAGCCTCAACGACAGCCTGCGGCCGGCCGTCGGGCGCACCCCGGGCAAGCTCCGCCTGTTGTACACGGCTGAGCGCGCCGGTTCTGGCACCCCGCCGCTGTCGTCCGCCGTGCTGTCTGACCTGCGCATCTTCCTGGGCGCGAGGGTCATCTACGCGCTGAGCGCGCCAAAGGTGGCTGGCGCCGTGGCCCAGACCCAGTTCTACGACTACCGGGTCTTTGAGGACAAGTCCTCGCACTTCGGTCCACCTCTGACGTGCACAGAGATAATCCTGCGGGACTCGGGTGACCACAAGGTTACAGATGACAAGGCTGAAGGAGAGGTAAGCTGCCATTACTACAGAACGACCGATTGATTTTCTGTTGCTGACGTGAACTTGTAGATTTTCGCCCGCGGCCCTTGTGTGGCAGGTGGTGAAGCTGCGCTGGGGGTAAACGGCATCATCCGCTTCGACAACACGATTTCCTACATTTGAGGGGGCTCCGGAAACCGCCTGTTTGAACTTGTAAACATGCGTGTTATGTAGACTAAGAATTGATTTCAGGGTAACTGATGATTGATGACTTCCCTTGGGCATGTACAGTTGGATCAACCGAGACAACGACTGCCAGAGTAAAGACCAGAACAAAACAATACTACGTGTCATCAAACCGTATAATGCCATTACCGTAGATAATAAACCATCACGCAACAGGCCATAAAATGCACTACACTAAGTTTACCAACCTTGGATATCCCAACGCCTGTACACCACACCACCTCCACCCGCGCTCTTCCCACGCCTCTTGATGGATCAACCCACCCCATCCCATCCATGAATAAACGTACACACGCACACGCAAACACATCAAGCCCCATTCCTGTAGACCTGCGCGCCCTGGTTCCGGAACATGATGGTGTCCCGCCTCTGCATGATCATGAGCGTGCGGTTGAGCGCCTGCTCGCTGAAGCCCTTGCCCTCGACCATCTCCCGGCGGAGGGTGGCGAGGCTGGTGCTCCAGCCGATGGGCAGGCGGCGCTTGAGCTCGGCCTCGACGCGCGCGACCTCCTCGCCGAGCTCGCGCCCGCCCTGGTTCGCGCCGCCCTGGTTGACGGCGTCCATGGTCGAGCACAGGAACAGTCGGATCGCCTCGTCGACATGCGCCTCGGTCGCCACAGGGGACAGCGTCAGCTTCGCCAGCGACTCGGTGATGCGCACGATCGCCTCCAGCTGCCGCACCGTGATCGGGATCGACGACCGCGTGTTGGCCTCGAGCTCCGACGCGTGCACCTGCTTGCGGATCTGCACAAAGTGCGACGACAGCTTCTCGGCCGCCTCTGGGCTGAGGCGGGGCGCGCAGCGTCTGCAGTTCGGCGTGGTTAGCTTTTATGGATTCATTTGGGGCGGAGTACCCTGACGGTGACGGGTTCGACTTACGATTTGCAGTAGCTCAAGTACCGCTTCATTAACTCCACGGGAATCTCAGACTCGACTTCTGCCTCGGCTGCGGTGCTGCCCTTGTGAATGCCCATGACGTGCTTTGCAATGCGCTCGTCACGGCCACGCTCGTGCGCATCCTTGACGATGAAGATCATGTCGAAACGGGAAAGGATAGTCGTTTGGAAATCGATGTTCTCGCCGGGTGTTTTCATGTCGTCGTAGCGGCCAAAGATGGGATTGGCAGCTGCCAGGACAGAAGTCCGCGCGTTCAGGATAGTGGTGATGCCTGCCTTGGCGATCGAGATGGTCTGTTGCTCCATGGCCTCGTGGATAGCAACTCTGTCTTCGTCACGCATCTTGTCGAACTCGTCGATACATACGACACCACCGTCCGCAAGCACCATGGCACCGCCCTCCAGGTAGAACTCCCTAGTGGACTGGTCCCGCTGCACGGAGGCAGTCAGACCTGCTGCCGACGAGCCCTTTCCTGAGGTGTAGATACAGATAGGAGCCGCCTTCTCGACGAACTTCAGCAGTTGTGATTTCGCGGTACCCGGGTCACCAAGAAGGAGGACGTTGATGTCACCTCTGAGCTTCATTCCATCAGGTAGGATCTTTTTCGAGCCACCGCAAAGCAGGCATAGAATTGCCTTCTTAATGTCCTCGTTTCCGTAGATGGATGGCGCGATGCACCTCGCCATGACCTGGTACAGATCCGGCCTCCTGCTGAGCTCCAAAAATTCCTGCTCCTCCTCCTCGGAGAAAATGGAATGTCCCTTTGCGGTCTGGTCAATATCCGTTTGGATTCCGGTGGCTCGGAGATATGGTGTGCGGATGGCAACGGCGCCACCTGTGGATGAATTCTTGCTGCCCTTATTCTGGTAGATCGAGAAGATGCCCATAACAGTACATCTTGATCCGGGAACAACGCGGTTGGTCAGGTATCGATCAGCAGAGATGAGCACATGTCGTGGCAGCTCTCCGACAGGTACCTGATCGGGCGCCTCCTGCAGCTTGATGACTTGTTGGTCGACGAACTTTGAGTTCTCGTGGACGACGAAGTAGGGGTCGAGGGGACACGGGTCCGTTGGATCGCCCTTTTGCCTTTGCCTGCCACATCTCCTGGGCAGAGTCACGCCGGAGAAGCCACCATCGATGCCTATGAGCTGCGTGTAGCCGCAGTTCCGGCATGAGAGGTGCAGCTCAGTCGCCTTGGATGACATGACAGAGGCACCAATGACAATTCCGGGCACTCGCACAAGTCGAGATATAGTGAGGGAGTCTAGGTTTCGGATAGACACATCTTCGGCGTTGGAGTGCAGTAGGAGTTGGTGCGGCGGGAGGCTGACTTTTGCTTCGTGAGGGAAGACAATTCTTTGCGTACATTTGCGCAGTGCATTCTCAAACTGTGACGAGGGCAACCGTGGTCAGAAATATCATCCACCATGGAAGTGTAGGGAGGAAAACAACGAACCAGTGGTATTATCTCTGCTGGCTCTGTGACCAATCGATGCGCCAACTCCTCGTTGTATTTGATCAGGTCCCCGATGTTGACGTCGCAGTAGTATTTTTGAAGGAGCGCATTCTCGCGCAATTGGTCTCTGCATAGGAGTCAGCCAAGGGTTTGGGTTGAATGAGACGTTCCCGGGTATTGGGCATACCTGTAGACGAAGACGTTGTCGAGCCTGAACTCAAGAATGAAGGTCTCAAGCTGCTTCTGAACCTGGAGGTTGGTGTCCTCCCCTTCCTCCTGGGGGAAGACGTGAAGGGTATGTACAGACCCGCGATCCATAATGAAGTCTGAAGGGAATGCGATGTGAAAGAATCGTCAACGTACCAGAAGGCGAAGTCTGGAGTTGCAGTGGGTTGGCATGTATGGAGGGGGAGAAGCCGAACAAATTGTCGAGAGGGACCGATAAACCACTTTACGCGCTCCAGGACGCGCCTTTCGCGCATGAAAACGCGAGATCCCTGCCACTGGCGTAAAGTGATATTTCCATGCGCCACAGCATGTACAGGGGTATGGAGGTACAGGGGTACATCATCAGCTGCGCCACACAGGGACTTGTCTCTCTGGGTACCTATTGAGCTTCTGTTTGGGTTTAGCTGTTCTTCTGGGTGGGAGACGATCCCGTCCTCGTCTCGAGCTTCAACAACCCCGGTCCAAGGAGGGAATGCGCAACCGCTCCTCTCTCTCCCGCATTGCTTTCATGTGCTTCTTTTGTGTCATATATCGGCCAGCCACAGAGTCCTAGTGAATCCGAAGTCCATAATTCTCATGTGCAGCGCACCCGGCCCAGCGATGATTCCTCGGTAGCAGCGCCGTTATCGATCCATTGATAGCAGCGCCGGTCTCCCTGTTGCCGTTCTCAGGGGCCGTGTCGTCGACCCGTGTTCTGTCGCATCCTCTCGCTGATTTGCGGCCATCATGTATTCAAATCCTGCCGCTCGAAAGTCCATCGACAGCCTTGCTTCGCCCACATCTCCGCTCACCCATCGGACAGACTTCCCGTTCCATAGCGGAAGGCATGGCTCTGTCAGCACCAGACGAGGCTCGACCGCGAGTTCCTTGCACTCGGTCGGCGGCGCATTGGATCAGGGCAGCTGGAGTAGTAGCAACACCATGCTGGAAGCAGGACAGAATGGTTTGTGTCCCTCCCCCTGACGAGGCCCACAAGCCTGCGTGCCTGCCTGTCTGCGTACCCGGGTATAGCTGACCATTCGTTAAGCCATATCTACGCTCTTGCAACCGCCCATTGTCCGAACCGGCCTCGTTCCTCACACGTCCGCCCCAGCGTCAAGTGCCCACAGGCCACCGACAATCAGAGACATACCTCCAGTGACCCTGACCAACATCCAGAAAGTGAATCCGGCCGAGTTCCAGCCATACCTAAAGCAGGTCGGCGCCCTCTACACGCAGCTAAAACAGGTCAAGGCGAGCGAGGAGGAGGACACGTTGCATCGAAACAGCCGAGCGAAACCAGATGAGCTCATGGAGCCCTTCGAGGACAACCGACTGCGCCCGGGCAGGCGGCCGCAGGGGTCTCGAAAAGCATCTGTGTCCTCAATATCGTCTTGGACAAATGTGGAAGCGCCGAGCCCCGTGCGAAGGTCCAGTTCGAGTTATGCTAGGAAATCCGCGCAGGGTCCACCGCCACTCTCCACAATCCCGCTGGTCTACTTCGAGGAAGACTTCCATCTGGAGAACCCCAGGACATTCGATGTTGTAAGCGAGAGGTCGGAGGTGGTGCGCAAGGAGGACAAGAACTCAAACGGGGATGCGCCAGCGCCTCGGAAGACCTTGTCAACGAATGCGATCCTACAGGAAAAGCTGTCGTGGTACATGGACACAATTGAGATGCACCTCATATCTTCAATATCCACGGCTTCGACCACATTCTTCAGTGCTCTGGGCTCCTTGAGGGAACTCCATACAGAGGCAGCGGAATCTGTGGACAAGATCAAAACGCTGAGGCAAGAACTAGAGGCTCTGGATGAGGAGATAGTACTCACTGGGCTCAACACGATTCAGCATCAACGGCGACGAGAGAATGTTCAGCAACTACACCATGCTGTTCTGCAACTTAAAGAGATACTGAGTCAGCTGGTGAAGTGCGAGTCGCTGGTTGACGAAGGAAACGTCGATGCTGCCCTTGACAACATTGACTCGCTCGAAAGACTCATAGCCGGTGAAGAGGACGAGTACAGGCCTCCAGCCCCGGCTTTACGGGATGTCCAGCTTATCGATCTACGAAGTGCCACTGCGCTCCAGGGTGTCAGTGACGACGTTTATACCTTGCGATCACGAATCGGCAAGGCTTACGAGACGAAATTCGTGACAAGCCTCATGGCCGACCTTCGACGTCATGTTGGGGAAGTGTCAAACCAGGAGGTCCTCACGCGCTGGCATACTGCGTCTATGCGAGCTAGAGGCGGCCGGACTCGCGAGGCATCTGCGTTCCCATCATACCTGAGCTCCACCGACGAAGTACGGACAAAACTTATTGAAAGCCTGGCAGGTCTATACAGGGCAAAACAGATCGGCATCGCCGTCACAGCATACAGGGAATCTGTGATTAAGGAGATCAAAAGTCTTGTGAAGCAAGGCCTGCCCAGCTCGAATGACGACGACAATGCGTCCATGATGTCTGCTTCAACTGCCACTGGCGGGCGGCATCTATCCCAGAGGGAGAAGTCATCCATCCTCGCCCGAAATCTGCGCGCCATGGACCCTGGTGACGCAGAGGAATTGTTGGTGAAGATTTACGTCAGTGTAACTGAGACTCTGAGGAGAGCGTCCATACAGGTCAAGGTGATGCTGGACGTTGCAGCATCCATTGAAGATGGGTCGATCCCATCCGGTCTCAAGTCGCCACCTCTTAAATCACCGCCTTTGAGCCCCGGCGCGAGAAGGATGTCCGTCGCCGGGCTCGAAGCCCAAGAGGAGATTCACAAGGTCATGGACTTGTCGTCGCTCCTCGGGAACTGCATTGATATAGCTCAAGACAAGGTTGTGAGGGTACTACGGGTCCGGTCCGAGCAGAGCACACATCTGGAGTTGGTCTGGTTCCTCCGCTATTTCACTCTCAACCTGCATTTCGCCAACGAATGCGAGTCCATATCTGGAAGGGGAGGCACACAATTGAAAGACGAGGTCAACGACCACATCAAAAGATTTGTCGCAAGCAATGGAGACCGTGAGCAGCAGAAGCTTGCGCAGGGCATGGAATCTGATCAGTGGGGCGCGATCGATTTTACCGAGAAGCACACTGCTCAGCTGAGCCGGATCCTGGAATGCAGTACAAGCGATCCAAACGACTGGACTCTTGGCACACAGGTCTGGATTCCATATCCTGATGAGGATGAAGAGGTTAATGGCGTTGAAAATCCACCCCAGAGCAACGGATCAGGAAAGTCCAAGGCCGTCATCGATTCCGAGGCTTTTGTGCTGCCGAACTCTGCCGTATATTGCTTGGAGGGCATGTCGAACTTCCTGCACCTAATTGTCGGCATTCCATCCATCACATCAGACGTCGCGAAGTCTCTTGTGAAGTACCTCCAATTTTTCGACTCCCGCTGTAAGCAGCTAATCCTCGGAGCCGGTGCTACAAAATCCGCCGGACTGAAAAACATCACCACTCGACATCTGGCCTCGTCCTCCCAAGCGCTGTCATTCATAGCCACATTGATACCCTATGTTCGTGAATTCATCCGACGGCATGGCGGCTCGGGCGGGGGTGCTTTAATGGCAGACTTTGACAAGGTTAAACGGGACTATCAAGAGCATATGCAAACTATTTTCGACAAGCTTGTGGAGATCATGAGCGGGAGAGCCGGGGCACACGCCAAAACCGCGAAGGCGATCGAGTGGGACAAGGACGAGAAAAGCCCACACCCATATATCGAGACCCTTGTCAAGGAAACGTCACTTCTGCACCGCAACCTTGTCAAGCACCTGTCGGAAGACACCGTGCGCATGATCATGATTCCCGTCTTCGCCAGCTTCAAGGAGCAGTTCGGGTCCGCGTTCCAGGAGGCGGATCCAAAGACCGAGGCTGGTCGGGACAGGTACGTGCTTCTCGAACAATTTCTTAGACATGCGAGACACCACTAACATTAGACTTAGCATGCTGAGCGACATTAAACTCTTCAAGGCGAAGCTAGAACACATCGATGGCTTCGGGGACACGGGCGACTACTTGGTGGGTATCATCGACTCGAAACAGGTCAAGAGCGCCTCCCCGCCTCCGAGTGAGACCAAGGGCGAGGACAAGGCTGCGGCAGAAGACACGTCAGAGGCCAAAGACACAGAACGCGGCAGTGAGGAGAAGAAGCCTGCGCAAGCGGGATTCGACGGTGCCACACGCTCTCAGTAATTGTGGCGCATCGCGTCCGGTGATGGTGGTGGGAGGAAGCGGGCTGCCCTGGCAGACATGTAGCATGAGCGCGTCATACCTGGTGGAATAATATACTATTATCGGGTCCTCTGCACAGCGGGCCCCGATCACATACCATCACTCCCTAGGCATCCATTCGCCTCTTCAGCCCAGAGTACGTGAACAAGCACAGCATCCTCATTTCTTACCGGTCAGCATACCTAGGGCCTGTGACACCGTAGGACCACGACCCGCCACCGCCACGAGGGACAGGGACCCATTGTCGGCGCCGGGTGCATCTGTCTCATAGACAGAGCACGGCAGCAGAGCCCGCCAGCTGCCTCGCGGCTCGACTTGCCCAGCAAGCAGGCAAGGTGGGAGAGCAGGTTCGTCCGTCCCCCGCTCGAAGCTCGTGAGCCCTCGAAGCCGCTGGGCGCACGCATGCACGCCACCAGAAACGCGGTCCTTCCCGCGCAGAGAGGGGGGGAGACCTGGCTTGAAGCAATACGGTCTCAACACCACGCGGGACAAGCACGAGCAAGAACAGGGTTGCCCGAGACGTGTGCGACGATGTATGTGTGTGTGGGTGTGTGTAGGAGTACCTATGCGGGTGTTACCCTCGCACTCTCCCTCCCTCTCGGGAGGTGCCTGGTTCGTCCATGCCTGGGGCAGGCGGGCACGATTGAGGCACCGCAGCACTGCCGGCGCGGTGTCACCGTGGCTGAGCTGGGCCGGATGTTCCCAGCTTGTCGGACGGCTTGGCCTGCTTGCGTGCTTGCTGCCTTGGCTTGGTGTCTCGTCTCGCCTTGTCTTGCTCTGGCGCTCTCTCCCCGGCTGCCTTCGCCGGTGACGTGTCTGCTATATGCTTGTACCCGGCGTGGCTTCTCTCAGCCTTACACACATACACACACTCCCGGCAGGGCCCCCCAGGAGAGGGATAGAGAGGCTGGGCGGTGAAGAGGCGGACTGTCCCGTTTCTGAGGATTGAAAGACCTCGGGCGTGGGCTCCCCTTCCTTCTCGTCTTCCTTCTCCGCAGTGAGGTGCCTGCCTGCGAGGCCACAGGATCACTCATTTCCCCACGGGGCCTTCCCTCACCTCGGGAGATTGTTCACCTTCACTTTCCATAGATAGGCTGTGAGAGTGGGTTGGGTGAGATAAGGAAACACAGACTTGGTACACCCACACACATAGTATACAGTACAAAGCAGGCGGCTGACTGCATTGCCGCTTCGGCGCCACGGACTGCCCTGCCAACCAGTCAGGTGGCGCAACCCAGGATCCGACTGCGTCAGCAGCCAACGTCAGACGGGATCCCGAAGGAGGCTTTCTCCCCTTTCCTTTCCTTGGGCTTTCCTTGACTCTGTTTGGCCACCGGGCAGTCGCTGGTTGAAGATCTTCATCCCCCTATTCT
Organism: Diaporthe citrichinensis; assembly: GCA_014872995.1. NCBI lineage: Eukaryota > Fungi > Ascomycota > Sordariomycetes > Diaporthales > Diaporthaceae > Diaporthe > Diaporthe citrichinensis. The sequence continues at coordinate 121,730 of JADAZR010000077.1, read as the reverse complement.
CTTCTCATTATTATTAGTAGTCCTGCGCATTGTACTCTGGCATTTCGCAGCTAGGCGGGCGCGGAAATGGGCGACTTCATGCGGAGTTCGGCTCTCCTCCTTCTGGGAAGGTTGCTTAATTTGCCCGACTAGTCGGTTGCCTCGCAACAGACAGGTCTCGACCCAGCAATTCGCATTATGAGGAAGGAATTGCAATTTCTGCGGTGCCGTCCCTTTCGCTTTGTTGTTGTGCGCTAGAGCTTGCTATTCTCGGCCGGTTTTGCCGCGGTGATGCGTGCACTGCCGCAAAGGTTCCGCTGCCGTGCCCTTCTCGCGCCGACGTGTTGTTGGATCAGGGGGCAAAATGCAGTTGGCCACCCTGCTCCACATCCTGGCCCCTTGAAATACCAGGTAGCAAGTGTTGGCTCCTGCAGCCGACGTTGTCGTCTTCGTCGCTGTGTTTGGTGGCTCCCAAGCGACACGAGCAGGTTGAAACATGGCCTGAAAACAGCGTAGCCGTCGCCCAGCCATCACCAGTTCATCTCATGTCGTTAATCTCCCCAAAGTGATCTCCAAAACAGCGCCTCTAATTTTGGGACGAACGCGGGCCAAATGGACAATGTCAGTTAGTTAGTTTAGGCCCCCCTCCCCTTCCCTCCCGTCTTGGCGGGCTGGTTGGCGGGTTGCCCCCAACAAGGAGAATGGGAGTGGGTGGGTGGCCCTGTCAAAGGCCTGCCCAGCCCCGCCGCCCGCCCAGGCCCAGCCGAGGGCCGGGAAGGATCCAAATTACCGGCCGACGATGGAGTGATGTTGCGTCGCCCGCACCAGACTGACGGGGCAAGCGAACGCAAGCGAAGGCAAGCGAGCCAGGCACGCGAGCGATCCCCTTCTTCTTTTTTGTTCCGGGCTAGCTGTCCTGAGCCTAGGGGAGCCCCAGAGCCCTACGCGGCCCAGCGAGCGTGCGACGACGATCGATCGCGGAATATGACGAGAGACACGAGTTGCTAGACTACCACGTCCTCGGATTGCTGGTTCCAGAAATAAAATACCTTCTTTTGTGATCAGCATACTGTAAAGTAGTATGTAGCAATAGTATGAATAGCACAGACTAGTGCACGCATGCGGCTGAGACACAATGAGGGGCGAAATTCCAGGTCTGCTATTTCCGACACAGGATTTCTTCACCAAACAAAAAAAAAGCAGTATGTACTTACCATGCAACGAGCAAGAAAAAAAAGAAAGTGCTCACCGTTCAGCTCGCCTCGGCTGTCACTTTCATTTGGCACATGGGGCCCCCCGCCCCTCAGCTTCGGTGATGAAGGAGAGCGTCAGCCACACGGCGCCGCCTAGATGGAGCGCTGACGCATGTGGTGATGAAGACTGCAATTCACGGCGGGACCCACCTCTTACGAACGACAGCCCCAGCCATGCCAAGGGGCCAAACCAAGGCCGGTGAACAGGTTCGACAGACCACGGTTTTGAAGTTGTCACTATTTCATGTGAAATCTTGTTGATGTCGTCAAAAAGTTCAAATTGGATGTTTCGTACTAGATTTTATGTACAAGTATCGAAGCTTTGAATAAGGTGCAAGTGCTCATCTGAGCTTGGTAATGAGTGTAGTGAAGTGATAAGATTTGTTGAAGCGAGTGCCGGTTGTTCTGGAGCTGTACCACTCAAGGTGCAGGTAGATACAGCTCCAGGTCCGTGAGTTTGTCTATACTCGTCAATCGTAGAACCGTCACCCCTTTTCTATCATCCTCGCGGAAAGATCAAAAGCCAACATCGCTGGTACACGCGACCCTCATTGCCCAAAAACTCCTCCTTCCTGTAGCTGCTTGCTTTGCAGGCGCTGGGGGAACGGGGTATCTCTATAACACAAGACCCTCGGCTTAGGTCTTGTGGTGTGTGATTGAATGTTAGATATTGTGGTTGATCGTAGCTTCGTTGGAAAGCTGCGCCTCCAGAGCGCGCTGTTTTCACCTCCACCGCCATCCTGCCTTTCTCGTCCCCCTGGTTTGGCCGAGCTCAGGCTTAGATCCTGAACTGGCGCGAGTGCAGGCGTGCGGGGGTCCAGTTGGCGTCGGTGACGGCAGCGCGAGGGTAGACGTGCTGCTCAAGATCCCGAGTGGCCAGGGCAGCCTTGTACACGACTTGGTTGCCAGCACCCAGGGTGGTGATCAGGTGGGTGCTTGTCGTGGCCTTGGTCTGGATGTCATCGGGCAGGCGGTAAAGTGTGTCGCACAGGAAGCTTGTGCAGCCGGACACGGGGGACTCAGTGTCGGCGGGGTACATCATGTAGACGCCGCTGTGGTCGTTCTCGTTGACGATGGCTGATACGTCAAAGTAGGTCAGGCCACCCCAGCTGTTGAAGTTGACCTCGCCAAGCATGCCAGGCGAGTTGTCAGAGCCAGAGGAGATGGAGTAGTAGTTGCCAATCCAAGAATCGGGGATGGTGACAGTGACGTTCTGACCAGCGGGGACATCGGTGGACTCAACCGAGGCGAGGCCCGAGTTGGGGGTGAAGTGGATGGTGCGATCGGTCTCGTCCATGGACATGAAGGTGATCTGGTTGACAGCACCCGCCAGAGTGGCGGAGGCAAGGAGTGCGAGAGTGCTGTACTGCATTGTGACTGATGTCGATATATATCTATGGGCCGAAGTAGATAGGTGTATATTGTCAGAAGTAGACGGGAGCAGATTCCAGAAGAGATGTGCTAGATGGGATTCCTTTCGAAGGCTTCCTGATGTCTGCGCAGATATTGATCGTGGAGATCGGAGTCAAAAGTCGCCCGGGACTTGAGTTTGTCTAATTGGTTTGATATTGCGTGTTGCAAAGAGTGAATAGCCTATGGCTAGAAGGAGTGTGTGTATTCCGTAAGAAGGAAGGTAATTTCACAACGGCTTGCCGAAATGTGAAGATCAGGTCAAGGAGAGAACTCCAGGGCAGGGAATCGTGGGACAGGCTTCTTTATACTCATCCGTCTCCCACATGTTGGCCATGCTGATGGGAGGGAAACAAATTAAAATGGAGGGTGTGATGGGGTTCCCGTTGTGAGAGAAACGCCCAGGCATCCTGGCAAAGCAAGTCCAAGGTACTACGGTACCTGGTGACAAGGGCGGTCCAGACAACAGGAGTGGGTCTCTCGACATCCCAAAGCAGGCCGAGTCAAGAGCCGACGGGGCACGCCACGATTCTCCTCTGCCGGGACCAAGATCGGATGCGCTAGCTGGCCAATGAGCTGGGGCTGTTTTCGGTGTTATTGGGTACCCGCCAAATCTTTCAGTCAGCAACTTTGTCTTCAACGGTCCAGGTACCCGCAACCTTGTTTCCCACCCTTTAGCCCTTTACCCACTGGGGCCGACACTCATCAGTGGACGGCCGAGAGGGCCAAGGCTGCTAGAAAACAAGATTTGACTCTCTCTTCGGCTCAAGAGCACGCTACTGGGATCATGTCCCCCCCTTCCACCCCCTCCGACTCCCTGGACAATACCATTCTCCGCTTGACCGCGGGCGTAGACTGGCAGACTGGCAGCCGTCTGCCGCTCGCAACGGCTCTTACCAGCCATACTATAGCGTCCATGCGGTCATCTCCCTCGAGTCCTTGAAACACATCAACAGAAGCAGCCTGGCGGGCGTGCAATCCTGTCGCGTGGGCCTCACTTGGGGACGAGAACTCAATGTCCTGAGCCTGCTAGCAATGTGCAACCAAAGGCCGGCCGACAGCCACAAAAAGAAATAAGGACCCGGCATGCGTGGCCGCCACGTACTTGAGTACTTCGCAGTAGGTACTTCTGGATTTAGCACTATGAAAAAAAACAGCGGCAGTGAAAAAGGAAGAACACATGGCGCCGTTGGTTTCCCAGCATACCCATCAAAGGAACTGAACTGGGACAGGCTACTGACGTGTCCCTTCGGATGTCCTGGGGGGGGGGGGTTGGGCCTGGACTTTGGGAAAAAACCAAGGAATAAGAAAAAATAAGGAAAAAATAAGTTTGGCTAGGGAGTTTCGCCAAGCGCTAGGACCTTCCAGCTGGAGGTGGGGCGGCAGTCAGGCACTTCTCAGCTTTCATTGGCTGGGTATCGCTTCCGGTGACGGGTACCTGAGCGACATAGGGCCAACCATGTGTCTGTTCCTGACAGGCCCTTCCTGCGAGGATTCTTGGGTGGGATCGGCTCAGGGGCAAAGCCCGCGTCTTTGCATGTGCCTGGGCCGGAAACAACACTGCTGTTTGGCTGGGGGTTTGAAATGGAGGGTAGGACAACCCAACAGGACCTCGGACCTTCATTTCTCACCATGTGTGCCGTTGCAACCATCCTCGACAAGCCAGCGTGACAGACATGGATTCCCAGGAAGCCCATGTGGATCCTTTCGCCATGGCATGCTTTCATCAGCACTTGACCAGAAACAAGCGCGCAATGGTCTGAGCGAGGCGCACCGCGCCTGTGTAAGCATGGATTTTTTTTTCTTCCTTTTTTCTTTCTTTTCCTTCTTTTCGCCGAAAAAGTTCCATGAGTGGAGGTGAGGGGCTGAGGGGCAGAAGAGACCGCCTAAACCTGCTGGAGATTCAGAGGCGCGGAAGTGTTTGCAGGTACACTAAGTGCGCGCCAAAGCCACAGCCAAAGCGGCCGACTTGTTGTGCCGGCCCTCGGAGGATTGAAGCCGGGTGGACACTACCACACACGTAAGCAGAGCTGGTGCAGCAGCAACCACACTGCCACACTGGCCACACCGGCAGACGGGTAAGGTTTTTCCCCTCATCGTTCATCTTTTGTCAAAAGTCTGAAAGATTGGGTCTGCTGTCAAGCGCGAGCGTGGGGTGATGGTTCGGATGCCAGTTGCCTCTGGCACAGCGACTCATCCAACACTCGCCTCCCGGCAAACGGCTTTCAGTGTCCACCCCAGTAATGGCGAGCCCCACTGAGTACTCCCGGATAGGTCTGTAGACATTGACGCTGGTTTACACGGCCGTGCTACGTCTCATGGAAAGTCTGGGCCATGTCCAAGCGACTTGTCTTGGGTGCGCTGCAGTTGGAGGCTGGGGTCAACCGATCACAGCAGCGCAGGTGTGCGACGTGTCTGCGAACGGGGAAGGCGTGGGCAGTCGGTGAGGTTGCTGCCCAGCATCGTCCCAGCGAACTCGGTCCAATTCTCACACCGGCGCCCTACACCTGCATCTAGCTGGCCGCAATGGAGGGGAAGTTGTTTGGGCCCCGGCTTCAGAGTTTTCAGCCTGCATGTGAACAGACCAACAAGCCAATGTTGCTCGGTGTCACAGTACATTGGGCGGAAGTGTATCTCAGGATCTGGAGGGAGCACTTTGCCCAGTGGCGCGGGGACACAGGGCACCTGGGCACCAAGTAACAGGAAATCGCGCATTCCAGTTGCTGTTATTGGCGGGTGCTCGTAGTGCGTCCTACTCAGTCAGCAAGTCAGCAACAGTGTTGTCAACCTGAAAGACTTGCCAAGCACTTCCAGAACAGGGTTTTGGCGGACGGGACGGACGGGACGTGCGAACCGCAGATCGTTGCGCTTCCCAGTGGGTGCGAGTGTGCCTAGAACCGACCAAAAAGTGCAGCATAACCAGGGTCCGGGTTCCCACAAGCCTCTATCGATAGCGATGGGCGAATGGCCTTCCGGGCCGATTGCGACCTCAGAACGTGTGCTGCGATGGGTCACCGATCGACATTGATCGCCAGGCACGTCGGTACCACAGTAAAAGGTTGACTGACAGCTCGCCAGTCGCTTGAGAACCGTGAAAGCTTGTGTTGGTAATCCATCGCCGATCGTGGCCAAAAAGACATTCACTCTTCGCTCTGGACCCAACATCTCGGGACCACAAAGCCGAGGTCCGTGGAGATCGTCTCTGTGGGTTGAGTCTGTTTTCCAAGACGACTCGCGTAGCCGAGAATCGGATGCTGCAGAGTTTGTCCACCATTACATCGTTATGATGACTGTGAACGCCCACGAGTGCGGAGAGGAGGGTGGACTTGTTAGCAAATTCTCGCCCGCACCTTGGCAGCTCGCTGACTCTTGCTCCATGAGCCCACACACGACCGCCTGAAAAACGGGTTGCTTCTGCCCATGCCATGCTTGGGCGCGAGGCCAAACGTCGAAGAATATGGCCCAAATAGGAAGGCATCTCCGTAAAGCGTGGTTAACAAGAGATCAAGAAAGCCGGTCGCCTCAGAGTGTCGAAAGACGCTGCACCATGACAAATACGTAGTACAGTGCAGGAGCGCAATGGCTGGTATTCGGCAAATGTCTTTCTCCATCGAATGGACTGCAGGGATTTGGAGCGCGATGTCCACGAGGGCCAAGACTGAGGTCCAGGGAATTTCACCAAAGATCGTCCTGCTGCGATGTCGTTCCTGGCGCGGACAGTACCAAACGAGTATTGGGGTGACGACATTCTTTTTTTTTTCAAGTGATAGTAAGCAGCTCTGTATTCCCGGCGTACCCAGTGGGTGCTTCTCTGCTTGTGCTGTGGTGTCAAGAGGTCAACACTCGACGAGCATAGGGCCTCTCACAGCCTCTTCAGTTCCGATGGTCAGTGTTGTTGACCCTGGCTTGACCAGTCACGCCAAACCCAAAGGGTGATTGCGTTCGCTTTTCCTGTCCGACGCACACGCGTAAAGTCATGCCCCAAACACGATTAAGGGGGAAAGACTTCTGCGTCGCTGGTCAAAGGAGGAGTAAGTATTGCCCGAGCTGGCGACGGACCCCAAAACATCGATGTTGTCCGATTGCTGGTAGATTGATCCCGCATCGGCCAGAGGCTGGTTGGTACATCTCTGCTCCGTAACGAAGGTAAAGCGCTCTGCTTCTAGATCACTTCGTAGAAAGGTCCAGTGCTTCAGAATTTCTCCGAACGCCATTTTCTTTGCTGACAACTGCCGACTATCCAAGTCTAGGCCGATTCCGAGCCACCAAAATCGTCGGCTTTGTGAAGCGTTGGTGCCAACCGGCGTCGGAAGGCCACGCGACGGCTCTGCCGCTTGGATATTTCGAGTAAAAGCGCCGGGCAAGACCGCGCCGTCGTAACGCGGGCCGAAGCCTTTTCGGGAATTCTCTCGACGGTTGCGATCTGTCACCGATCGGGTCCTGGTTGAGTTGGGACTGCTGGACTGTTTTAAGCAGATGTGGTTGTTTCAACGGGATGTCGTTTTCCCAAAGGTTGGCGAGTTATTCCCATTCCGTCAAATTAAAGTGCAAGTGCACATGTTCAGTCTCGTTCTTGTTTCACTTCCCCTGGTTAATCAGTGGAGGACTCCACAAGTATTGAAGATGGCGAGAACTTATCCGGCGCTTTCCAGCAGGATTCAATGTGCTGTAAGTACCGCAGACAGGGCTGTCCAAAATTGGCCTGGCCAAAAAAGTTCGCAGACTCAAGAACATGAGACTTATTAGACCAATGCCATGCCGGTAGCGCCCGAAGAGGCGTGGAGCCAACAAAGGGTTCGATGTTGTAGCCTCTACATCGTGGTATACTGCATTGCGCGTTCCAAACTAGAGCAGTCCCGAGGGAGGCGGCCAAGAGGACTGCGAAGGCTGGCACGAGCCTCGTTTCGGCCAAGAAGAGGCTGAGAGAAAAGAACTGCAGCAAGAAAAGTCTTTCGGCGCCGCTAAGACATCGAAGCTAGTACTTCCGGCTTCTGGAAGCGATTGGTTTCTCGGCTCTTGATCCAGCAGATTTCATGTCGGCTCGTAATGCGGCACTTTGATATTCAAGTGGCAACCATGAGTGATCTCGAGGCTTCCCGGATGTAAGTCCACAGTCCACAGCAATGCCAGATCACACGAAGATGATCCGTGCTGGTGGGTAGTTAGTCCTTTCTCTTTCAACAGACAAGGACGCAAAGGTTCGAAGGGATTTGCGAAGGCAGTCCCAAAAAGTGACTGGAGTAAATCCTCGGCCTTGGTGAGTATTGGAAGAGGGCAGAGGGACGCTGACCGGCGTGACCTTTTTGAGCAATGTGAAGTGATCTTATCTCTCGTCTAGGTCAACCCGAGTTGGGGTCCACCGCCATGAAGGCCTCTCAAGACGTCGTAGGTCGGCAACACTGTTTTGGGCAGCCTCAGAGTACTGAGCACATTACCGTCGTGTCTTCGTGCAGCACAGGCTCTCCAAGTTGTGGTCGCCAGAGGACGTATGATGCGCATACAAAAGGCCTTGACACACTCTTCTGTTCTCCCGCTCATGCCCTCACGATCTCTGGGAAGAACCTCTTCGAATTGGTCTTGTTGACACAGCTCGCCATTCGACATTTGGGAGACAGTTGAGACCGTGTAGAGCGCCAAGATCCTAGCGAACTTGCAGGTTCAGGCGAGGATTTGCCTCGTTTGTGGCTTTTGACAGATTGCCGGGCGAAGCCCGGCAAATACAAGGAGGTTCGCTTGGTTTGCCTTGGTGTCTTTCCTGTCCATCCTTACTCGGGGCGTCGACGCAAAAGTCGGAAGTTCTGCAATGAGCACCGATCTGCACCAAGAGTGTCTCTCAACACCTTTTGTTGTCATATGTGAGATAGAGCTTTTCGGTGACAGATGCAGGGCTGTACACCTGAGCGAGTGTCGTCCGAGAGTCTGTCGCCTGCGAAAGTATACGGTGAGGCATCGACACTCTCACGGCGAGCGGAAACATGCTGACTGGTTGGCTGATTATCACAATCTTCCCGATATGCACATTGCCCTAGAACCAGCCTTTGAGATCCGCCCCCTGTAGCCATCACGGCGGCGGCGACAACCCTCGTTCACAGTGACACTACCTTAAGATTCATGTGGAGGACCTGCTGTATTCGCTGAGCGTGTCCCATCAGCTAGGATGAGGCTAAAGGTTTCCCTCCTCGCTCGCATTCGACTCGATGGGGTATTGCATTCGGTATGAATCCGCTCCAAGGAAGAGTTCTCCTGGAACTCTCTCCAAGCGGGGTGGACAGATGTGAAGGCGCGGTCTGCCCATGTAAGACTCAGTCCAAGACGATTCTCATCAAAGGGGCGCATACGATCCAAATTTCGAAACCCGTGGTGTCATTTAGGTTTTTGACAGCACGCATGGACCGAAAGATGCTTCCGGCCTTGGAACGCTGCCTGCACTCGTTGCGCGGTGGATAGAGGCATGAATCAAAGTTCAATATCTGGAGAATTGGGCCTCGAATGGTCAAGGAGCGTTGCAGACGGGTTTGGCTAGTACGAGAGTCCCCGGAGCGAAAGTAGCCTATGAATGTTGTTCTCACTGGGACGGACAATTCGAGTCGGGACTGTCCTCGAACTGCTTATTGGCAAGCTCGCGGCCCTGTGCGACGTTGAAGAGCGCTGCTGACGCAGGCGGTGCATGGGTTGTGCAAGTACCGAGGTTGCGGAGCAGAGGCTCAGCGAGACATCCTCTGGGTCATCGTCAGCCACCTCGCCTGCGATTTGCTGACATCGCCGTCATGCCGGTGATTCCGGACTCACCAATGTGCTTAGTTCAACCAAGGCGCAAACAAGGTTTGGTGCCTGTGAGGAGGCTCATTCTTTTTTTGGGTATTCGGCCCGGTTGAGCCTGTGAGGCATTTGGCTAAGCAGCCCATCGTGTCCAGCATTCGCTTCCCAAAGGGCATTGTGACGATGAGGATCAAAGGTAACGTTGAACCGAGGCAGGTTGTGGGCTGCTGTGCCGGACAATCAACTGTACCACGACTTGGACGGAACCCTCATCGGGCAATGCCAAGGTGAACCAGCGTATTGGCTCACAGAAGGCATGTTGACCGACACGAGGTATGTCTCCATCGTCAGCTCGGCCAAAGGGATTCCGCCGTGACTGATGCGACGAAGGACGACGAAGGGATTGATGGCGGTGACAGGCTGTCAAAACTAGCTTGGTGGCAGCTGCAAGGATCCCCGCTCTGTTTGCACAGGACTATCGCCATGCTGCAGGAGCCCTGTCTCCCAAAACCGAAGTTGAAAATCGGGTCTAACCAATGGCGGATTTCTTGGCTGACAGTTGGTCGAGGATTTCTCGTATTTGACCTGGACGATAAGTTGACTCGACACCATCAACAACCCTCTGTGCACTGCGTTTTCTGCAGAACAAGCTGTCAACGGTACCGGCCTGAGATCTCGACCTTCCCAAGGACAGAAAGATTCCAAACCCTTCTAGCTCCCCCGCGAGCTTGTACGTCACCGGGTGACCCAACGGGCGATAAGGTGAGGCGAGATACGACATGGAGCGTGCCATCGTTAGAGTTTGGGTGCCATCCGCCATGGGAGCTTCCGCCGGTTTGGGTCTGGGCTTGACACGTGCGGTGAACTGGAACCTTTCGAGCCACCATCCATGATGGAAGCTCTGTACGGCTTGGAGTAACGTGCAGAGTGAACCGGGAAATATGCTAGCAATCACGTTGCCTTGTATCGCAGACGGTGAAGCACAAAGCACGGTCATCCCATCACATTCCTATCGTGTATTCCCTCGGCAAGTGCTGCCCAAGGCATCCAGCTGCAAGATCGAGTGGGACAGTTCCCGCAGCCGTTGCAGGGAAGGAGGTACGGGGACTTCGGGACAGAGGAGCGAGCAGACACGCCGGTGACCAGTGGCTGACTCCAGGATGGGACGTTTCTTGATGCGATACGGGAAGAGGCGGCTGACCTCTTCTGCTCGCCTCGCTCACCCTTTGCGGACTGGTCTATCTTTTTCTTTCCGAATTTGATCTGTGAGAATTACTCATCGGGCAAGAAGGAGGCGGGCGGGCAGGCAGGCATGGCATGGCATCTATGTCTAGGTATCTGCCAGGCAGGTGGGCATCCAAGTGGTGGTGTGTGTTGCTGAGTGAGGAGAGGCCGAGTGCGCCTTCCTCTCGGGTTGGGATGTGTCGAGCGCATCGTATCGAATGGCACCGCGCGCCTTCACCCGCTCCTTCCGTGGTCGTGTTGATGATGTGAGCTGACTTTGGGCACACACTTGCCCTGTTACTGCCCTGCTACTGCCCTTCTTGCCCTTCTTGCCACCACCACCACCTTCTGGCCTACCGCGCACGCAGCTCAAGCAGCGCTTGTGCCTGGTCCCTGCAGGTTCGGGAGCACCGCGGTGTCGTCTCTCTCGTCCCTGCCTCTCGTCTTTCGTCTGTTGATATAAGTCAATTCCTCCCACCTGCATCCTCTCCCACCATTTCCTCACTCTCTCATCCCACTCTCGCACCACTTTGCACGGTCGTTATTGCACATAAGCAACATCGTTGGTCTTCACCGACTCTCACCTTCGTTACCGAAACCAAGGTCAAGGCCAGGATACAGGTCCAGCCAAGCAACAAGACCCTTTCTCTCGCTGCTCTCACCAGACAACTTTCGTTCAGCCAAAATGAGACTCCTCCAGATCACCTCCTTCGCCGGGCTTCTCGCCTCTGCTCAGGCTGGCAAGCATTGGGGCACTGGTACCGGAGGCCCCACGGGTGGTGCTCCGCCCACGAGCACGGAGTGGACGACCGTCGTCGTGCCCACTTACACCACCTACTGCCCGGTATGTCTTTCTGTCCAAGAAGCTTGCACGGCCGCTCCTGACTAACGTACTCTCCAGTCTCCCACTACCTGGGCTTGGAACAATGTGACCTACACTGTCACTTCTGCCACGACCATCACCTTGCGTGAGTACCCTTGCCCTTCCCAGACTTTTCGGAATCTTCGCTTCTTGCCTCCCTGTCTCTTTCTCGGTTTGCACACGCAATCGCTGTGTGACCGGCCTCGGGAAAGTCTCCTGTGGAGCTCGTGACTCTGGAGCATCACCCCGGATTCATGTTGCACAAGGCTGACCGTCCTTTGTAGCTTGCCCATGTACTCTGTCGGTCACCACTCCTCCGCCCATCACCACCACCTCCACCTACACGACTGAGGTGCCTTGTGACACCACAACCCTTCCGTCAGGCGGCGTTCCTTACCCGAGCGTTAACTCCACCGGCGTGATTCCTCCGCCTGTCACCATCCCCACCGGTACCCCTACCCCCGGTGCCCCTGGTGCCCCTGGTGCCCCGACACCTCTGCCGGGTTCCTCTAGCACAGTGACCTCGACGACCGTGATTGTTAGCACACCTCCACCGTCGACCTACCTGTCCGGAACCACTCCCATCGGCGGCGGCGTCCCAGCTCCCACCCCCACCACTTTCGCCACGACCGCGCCTACGAACACGCCCGTGGCTCCCACTTCGTCTCCTGCCGGTGTCGTCACTGCGGGTGCTCCCAAGATGGGATCTCAGGCCGGTGCTCTCGGCTTGGTCGCCGGTATTGCGGCCCTCATTCTCTAATTTGCGGTTGGTTGAGGATTTTTGAGAGGACATGTCTCGAATGATTCTTGGACGATTTTGGACGTCTCATGATTGAGCAAGCTAATGATGGAGATGGATGCAAACTGTTTGTCACGACTTATACCCTTCTAGACTTTCCTTCACTGGACCAAGCGAAACGGCTGTCATTTACCAAAACCATGTCGGGAGTAATGGATTGGCGAAAATGGTGGAACTCGTGGATTTGCTTTGGTAGCTTCGAGGTTTAACCTCACCCCCACAATAGACCTTAATATTTGATATCAAGCTCTGGCAGCCGGTTTTGTGACATGAGCTAACCACTTCGTCTGCAACGGGCATGCATCATTGCTTAGAAAGACACTCCAACTATCCGAATATATTATCCCACGGCAAGAGGGCCGTCTGCTTCTTCGTAGCTGTTCGTACTTATACACTGGGTTATTGAAACTGGGTTACTGGCTGACGAGCAGCATGTGTAAGCCAGCACACGGTCTGAAGCACATTGACCAGCCTCGCGATCCACATGGTTACAAGACGCCCCATGCCCGTGGAGAAGAAGCCGGCAAAGAACGGTCGTGACTCGCATCCATTGATCACTTAGCTACCCTCGTCTACTAAGGATTATTTTGTGTATCTTGGGTACCACGCACCCCATCCCCCCCTCCAATATACAACCGAAGCGCCCTTGGTGGGTGGCACCAGCCTGTTACAGCTTGTCGCCGTGAGATATCTTTCGACTTCAATCTTCTGTTAGAATTACTTGATGCTATTACCTTCTTGCCGCCTCTGCTTGAGCTTGGGCGAGGTGATAATGAACCCTTGCCAATAATCACCGGCATGCAGCTTCGGTAGGATCGTGCCAGCGCTATCATGGTGGCATTTTGACCTTTCCATTCTCGTACCACCACACCGCATGTCGCCGAGTTCGCACTGAGCCGAATCGTGCCGCAATGAGATTCCATTGCCGGATAAGTCACCCACGTTGTACAAAAGGCACGAGGGACGTTTCTCCGCTTACGCATACAACCAACAGAAACCCATGGGAAAAGATCGCCATCTGGGGCCCCCAGACCGAGCCCCAATTGACAAGGGGCTTTCTATCGAGCCAAGTGTTCGAGCTGCAAGGTCAGCCAGACGGCACTCAGGCGAGGCAGCCACGACGTTGTGATGCCACCGTCATGCCCGACCAGATCACACCCAAAAAGTGATGCGACATGTAAGCAATATGCCATTCCCATCAACGACCACATCCCACCCTGCCAGCAATCCAGCAATCCAGAGATCCAGCCCAATGGCGCTGGCCCACACCGAGGCGCATCGCATCGCAATACGAGGTTTCCCGGCGTGGGATTTGTTCGTCCCCAGAGCCTGCCGTCAGTGTTGCCCACCCCACCGGTGCTTATCACCTCAATCCGTGCATGGTTGGCCACCCTCCTCGGTCAGGCACTACCGGTTGGAACCGATAGCTTCTTTCTCTGGTGCTGACCGGGTTGGTGGTGCGCGCCCAGTCTCTGCCCCTCTGCTACACACCAACACAGACGCATCGGGCCTCCTGCTGTAGTATTGCAACCCCCTCCAACCCGGCTGGTAAATCGAGAGCCGGGCTAAAACGGTATCCTCCGTAGACGTTGCGTAGGGCTGTAGGATACTTATTCGGGCCAAGCAAACCCGACTTGTTGTGAAGTGCGATGCAAAAAGAACTCTTGTCCTACTAGGACAATAGTTGTCGTTCCAGCTTAGTGGAGGAACTCAAACAATACAAATAGTCTATAGTCTATAAGGTAAAAAGAAGACCTTGAATCGGATCCCTGGCCGCTGTCCAATCACCTTAGACAAAGCCAAATTTGGTGTCCAATTCTTGTGCCAGAGCAATAGACTTGTCCAAGATCCGGTCCACTTCCCGCGACAGTGGCTTGCCAGTGCTGCCAAGCATACAGCTCATGTCATCCTTCGTCGCGCCCTTCTCCCAGGTCCCGTCGACCATCATGTGCGTGGGAAGGCCAAACTCAAGCGGATCAAGCCTCTTGTTCTTTAGGAGCCCTCCATTGTACCAGAGCACCTCGTCCCTGTCGTCGAGGTGGCCGATGACGAAGCTGCAGATCCTTTCCATAGACTCTTCCGTCTTGTCTTGAAGCCAGCCAACCATCGTGGCGTAGTGCCTCTCGAAAGAGTAGCCTGATCCGCTGAGCTCGAACCCGAACCACCAAGACTCCTTGTCGCCGTATGTTATCTTGTATGTGACCTCGTCTCGCACGGCCTGGGTGTTTTGCCAGGCAATATGTAGAAGTCCCATGAACACATCCAGTCGCGACTTGTTGACAACAACCACGCCGGAGTCCCCTTCTTCGGCGTAATCTTCAGTCCACACAAGCGACTTGTTTAGTGTTGCGCTAGGATGGGGGATCTGTGATATCCACCAGTCGTGACGTCCATGAAAATTGTGCTGCCAGAGAAGTCGATCGTGGAAAAGTAGAGCGCCGGTTGACGCGTACGAAGGATGCGAAAGGAGATTCTCAGGAGGCTGGACAAAAACGCAATCCGCATCCAATAGGATAACCTCCTCGAATGGCGAATAGAGAGCTGCGAAGGCCTTGATGGCCCAACCGCCCTTCTCAAGCTTCGTGGTCGTGTCGTCGATCAGCGTCAGGATATCTAGAAACTCGACCTCTCTGAACCGGGAGCGCAGACGCTCTCGGTCCTCAACTGGGAGATCGTTTTCGCCGGCGTAAACAACCTGTACGGGCAATTCGCTGTGCATGACTTCCTTGAGCGAGCCGATGAGGTGAGTGGCGTACCTCATCGTGGCCTTGCCCGTAGGAATTACGATCACACGAGACCCCGGGATGATAGAGGAACGCAAGTCAGTAAAAGGCGTCTTGCTTCCTGGGTGCTTAGGTGAATTCCGGAGAAAAGGGTACATAGACCCGATCGCATTTTCGACCGCCTCGAGAACGGCTCGACTGTCCTCCGACTTGGGAGCTTCGTTGAGAAACTCAACCCATCTTCGAGCAACCTGGGTCCGTTGACCCATGTCGTAGAACCTATGTTTGTACGGAGCCTTGATTGGGTCTTTGATGAAAGACTTTGCGTCTTGAATGATCATTCCGGCCTCTTTCTGCCATGATGTCTGGCTGAATTCCGTTGGCCTGCTAGTGGATTGAGGATGAATTCCTGGTGGCGGCACTGGAGGTGGCGTCCATGTCGGATGGTAGGACGGCGACCATATCGTTAAGGTGATGACAATTAACACCAGGCTACAGACGGAAAGAATGGCCGTGGTCAACCGTGAGTGAGGCATAGCGATGATTAGAACACTGAGCGAAGACAGTGAATACTCATTTCTTACAGGATGGTTTTGCAGCGCCAGTTTGCCGTGAGGGAATGTCCGTCAGAACATGACCTTTGGGCCCCCAACGCATTTGACCACCTTGCGTGCCCGCACTTACTTGGTGAGCAAACCTTGGAAGGGCGGATGTTGTGCAACCACACCAGAGCCTTGCCGTTCTACAGATCTTCGCCCTCACCACCAATAGGGACAAGATTGTTGTTTTGAAAAAGCAAATTACAAGGGGCGCGGCAATAAGGGGGGGCTGAACATCAACCTGACCAGCTTTGAATCCTACGGGCCCTCAAGGCAGGCAGGACCTCCTTGGCTGCCCCCAAGGAGGTCTTGCCTGCCTATCCTCCTTGTTTTTCTTCTCCATTCTACCATTTCTTCAGGTCTTTTCACTTTCACCGGTCTCTGGTTCCATCCTTTGATCCAACTTGTCACAATGTTTGGATCTACGGGACCGCTTGCCAACACGCTCTATCTACTACCTCTCCTCACGGCACGGGCCCAAGGTGACACTTGCTATAGCTACAGAGGAGCAGCCTGGCCGAATCAGACGAGATGCGCCGGGTCCCAAGCTTGTTGCGGACAAGAGAGCCAGTGTATGCCCAACCGACTGTGCAAAAATGAGGGCACTGCCAGTAACATCTTGATCCGGGGGCCCTGTGGCACGAACCCATATGATAAGAACCTTTGTGCACAGATTTGTGTCTTCGGTAAGTAAAATCCTCTAAGTTCTTCTCTAGAACTCGCATGATAACAATGAGGCCGCCAATCGCCAGATGAGATCTCAAAAAATACAGGCTTCAGCAACAATACTTTTCCGAGGGTAGAGATATGTGGCGATGGTGTCTATTGTTGCCGCAAGGGCGACACACCGTGCTGCAATGCCGAAGTGGAACCAAAAGTGTACCTTGACAGCAATGGCATTCTACTTCCTGGACCCTCTACGGTGACAAGCTCGACGACATCTGCGAGCTCTACTAGCACAACGGTCTCGAGCGCAACAGACTCTAGCACAACGGTCTCAAGCACAACATCGGCGGATCCAACACCCACTCAAGACACTGCTCCCGTCAGTTCAGGCTCAGAATCTGGAGGCGGCGAGGCTCTTGCGCTCAAAGTCGGTCTCGGGGTCAGCATCCCTTTAGCCGCTGTCATTTCTGCCTTGGCAATGTGGTGGTTCCTGAGAAAACGGCAAGGAAAGAAGAGCCACAATTCAGAGCTGTCCGCGGCAACGCCAAAAGGAACAGCGTTCTCAAGCCCAAATCAAGGGTATGAGGCGCGTGAGGTGACTCACAGACCAGTGGAAGTAGATTCGATCAGGGAGCGACAGGAATTGGCGGGGACGGAGGTCTATGAATCACGGAGATGGGGACATTGATGGTAGTAGGTATACTAAATAAGAGCCCTACTTTAATTAGACACAAGGAATGTACTTATAATAATATACATATAGGCCTGCCTGCCACCATCTTACCACATGTTGCCTAAAAATAATCAAAATCCCATCTTACCGGTATGCAAGGCCGTGGTACCGCCGTGAAAACAATATATATGTTGCGGTATCACAGACATCATTACAATGCAAAGTTACCACCCTGCTTAATTCGGGCTCTGTCAGCCCTTGCAAGTCCTGGGGACTAGAACCAAATTGCACGTTATATTAGTTGCGCTTAATCACCAGCCAGGTGAGGCAATAGGTGGTGGTGGAGGGGAAGGAGATATATTCGAGCGGTCAAGAAAAGCAGCGTAGCGAAGGACCGCCCTCTACCCATGTCTAGCACCAAGCAACCCGCTACCATATTGACTCGCCATTATCCGGTGATGGGGCCGTGTAGGCCGTCTTCGCCATACTGTGTGGGTTCTGTTTTAAATTCAGCCAGGCTAGATCTTCTAGACTTCTTGAGAGCAAGGCAAATCATCCCGACATCTTTGTTTGGATGAACGGAGACATGGGGTCATGGGAACCTTCTGGCCGAGTACCTAAGTCCGGAGCTAGGGACTCCTTTGCAGATGGGCTCTTGTGGAATTTCCAGCAAGGTCGGGGCATTTACCTTAACAAATTCTGAATGCAGGCATGTACGGGCCTGATGAATCGACCCGGCTGAGACAAGTTTAACTAGTCATATACATTGCCAACCAACCCCGGCTTGAGAGACATTTTGCACCTATTCTTCATACTAGGTAAAGTTCTTCGTAGAATTGTCCTTTGTATGGTTGGCTCGCTCTTCTTCACGCTCAACCATATAGAGAAACCTGTGGGTCTCCTCGCTTGCAACCATCTTAGAGTGTTTGCTTCCCGGGCACCTGGGCTTTTTGAGTTCAAAGCCTCTTCCTGGAGATGGACCACAAATTGATTATTGCTGGACATTGAAACAAATTCACTCTCAAAGATTGTGTAAAAGAAAAGATGAATGGGTCTTGTAACCACCCTTGTGCCCTTCACACGTGGTGATCACCTTCGCGTCATTGCATGATCACAAGTGGCCTCGAGACTATTTCATGGAAGTCTGCAATGGTGACATGTTCCATTCCAAGAGTATCTTCTCCTACCAGGAGCCTATCCAAGGTGACAGTGCTGACTGCATCTACCGGAAAGAGGGAAGGTTGCCAAAAGGCTGACTTGGGACGATTAGGTACGTAGGCCTACTCCATGTGAATTAAGACGTCCTGACCAACCCCCCTCAAAGGAACAATTCATTTTATGCGCTAGCGTGAAGCTCTTGAATTGAATTACGCGGCCGGCAGGCAAGCAATGACGCAATCAGTCTCCTTCTCAGTAGACGCTGATGGATCTTTCGACAGCGACCAGCTCAACCGCGACTGACCGTCTCTGAATCTTTTCACAACCTCAACGCCGTCTCCTCAGACAGCCAGCGCCTGGTCCAAGACTCATCAGGTCGCTTCAAGATGGATCGTTCATCGCGAGATCCAAATTATCCCCGGCGCAGTCATGTGTACCCTCCTGCTGGTACTTCTGAGCGCGCCGCCATCGCTCGCAGTTTGCAGGCACACACCCACGACCCTGAGGTCTAGGAGGCCTTACAGGTATGCTTGTGCACCATCGCGAGCTCGTGATGATACACGTATATTGACGTTTTCAGCGTGTGGTTGCTAGAAGCTCTGCGCCAACTGAGAACGATGGCATGACCAGTGACACCGGTCGCCCTTCCGATGCGTCTCCTCCGAGCCCAGACCAGGCTCGTCGTCCCCTCCTCGCCGGTCCTGAGGTTCGAACTCGTTCATTTGAGGGCCGCAGAGCCACTCAGGGAGAGGGTCGGCCGGGTAGGTTCTCCATGCTGCGGTCATTTGCAGCCAGTCGCCAGCCGTCCATCTTGTTGCAACGCCGCCATGCCGACATCACCGACCCCCCCGCGAGCCTTCTCTCTAACCGCCGCACTATTGCGTCCGTCGCAGGCGATCTCACCGATGAGAACTTGGGAAACCGCACTGAGCCCGCCAGCGGCACTGGTCCTTCCAACCGGGCCACCACGTCCAACGTAACCACAAGCCTGGACAGGCTTGCAGTCACTAGCAGGTTTGCGGCCCACCTCGCATCTGCGTCCAACAACACCTCTCAGCGCCCGAGCATCACCGCGTCCGGCAGTCCGTCACTGATCCTTCGTGTCTCCACCAACGATGGTGTCACCGGGGCCCGTGTCAACCCTCGTGTTGGTGGTTCTCCCTCGGCTCGCTCCACTTCTACAGCTGGTGGTTCTTCTTCCTCGGCTGGCACTGCTCGTACGGTCGGCGGTGCGGCCAACGGCCGCGGCGCTCCAGCGCCCGGTGGTGATGCTACTGCGAATGTGGCCATGCCCGCGAGCGGTCTACTCCCCGTCAGACTTGGCGGTGCTCAGACGGTTGGTGATGGTCCTCCTGCGACTGGAGCCATTCCTGCGAACGGTTCTCGTCCCGGCAGAACCAGTGGTGCTCCGTCGGCTGGCGATGGTCCTGCCGCAGACGAGACGATCATTGCGGACGGTGCTCTCCCAGCATCTGGCGGTGCCCCCGCGGTGGGAACCATGCCTGCCATCGGTCGCGTCGCCTACATCACGGTCCAGTCCCCGGACAACCGGGTAAGCTTCCCAAGTCACAGTAGTGCTGGCTTATATACTAATTGATGTGGCCCAGTTCTACACCGTTCGGGTTGACCTGACCGATGCTGCACCCAGTGCGACGTACAACATCACGATCAACATCCCGCCTCCCTAGGAGCTTGGCCAACACTTTGTGATACGTACCTAGTATTTACCTGGACTCGAAGGACCGGGGTACCGTGGTGGTGTGGCCTCTATCTGGCTTCTGTGTCCTTAATCCGACCGGCTGGTTCTCCATTCAGGATAGCAACCAAAGGCTTTGGATGGACTTTGAGGAAGGAGTTGCTCCTTGGAACTGGAAGCACACCGTCTGCTTAGGAAACAGGCCACTTGTCTAAGAGCGGCACTTTGTCTTGTGCAGTCAGCGGATGATTGATTGGTTTGAGCTGACGAGAATTCGGCACGAACGACGAATGATCAGCATGAGCAGACCAAGATTCAGATGAGCAGATGATACATCAGCATAAAATCATGGAAAATCGGCACGAGCAGATGAGATACTGGCATGAGCACCAACATACGTCTCCCTTTGATGGGTGCCTGATGATGAATCAAAAATTTCTCCATAGAACATGACGCCTCTCTTCTCCATGGTTGCCTTACTGCAGATGGTGTTTACAAACTTGACACCACCTCACTGGTTGATTATGTACGAAAAATTGTATGAATCAGATATTCCATAAAACCACAAAGCCTTTCTACATCATGAGGGGCACAAAACTCCCGGGGTTTCAAAATCCGTGGGGTGTTATCCAATTGCTAGGCCCCAAGGATTGGCATATTTCAGAATCTGGAGATGAGGTGAGTTGTGGCATGAGAAGCTGATTGTTGAGAATTAAGACGGGTCAGTATTGTGAAGCGACTTGCTACGGGCACAAGTTCTTACGACGTCAAAATAATTAAGTGGGAACCTGGACCACTTTAGCTTTCTCACTGTGCCGGGAAGGTACAATGTTGATTGGGTATCAATTTTATTCTGAGACTCAAAGTCTCTGCTTTGCTAGGCCCGTCATGTTTCTCAACACCAGGATACGAATTTAGAGTTTGGCCTCCACATCATCAGGAATAAGCATCGTCTCTCCCAAAGCCAAAGCCCACAAGGCTTTAATGAATCCCCACTGTGGATACATATGACCAAGTGCCGAGGTAAGATGATATGCTGTGTACCCTGTGTCCGGCTTGAGTAACTGGACACGGGCCTAAGTGATGACAGGCTGCCAGTGCTCTCCCACTCCGAGATGGCACAAACACAGCTTCAAAATCCCAGCAGCACCCAACACCTCAAGATCGGTCTTAAGGTCTCCCCTGAGAGGATCTCGCATTCAAGGATGCAGGAAGAATGGACGCGAGATACGGCACCTAGCCATCAGAACCCCCCGCCGCCCCAGAGGAAAGGTCCAGCCTCGACCGCGCCTCGCGCATGATGGCCTTGGCCTCCTCCACGTCCTGGCCGTCCTGGCAGAGCTCGTTGGCCAGGCGGTTGGCCGTGTCGAAGTCGGCGTGCCGCATCGCGTACCTGGCGAGCCACATCCTGGCCCTGCTGGTCACGTTCGTGACGCCGATCCCCTGGTTCTGCTTCTCCCGCTCGTCGCCGTCCTCGCCCTCGTCTGATAGCACATCGCTGTGCTTGGCGGCGCCGTCGCCCAGGTTGTCGACGTTGCCGTCCTCCTGCACGATGCACAGCTCCATGTAGGCCCTGGCTTCCTCCTCTTCTTCCAGGCTTTCGTACATGAATGCGATCTGGACGAGCACCTCTGTGTCCAGTCGGCCTAGCGCTGTACGGTCGAATCCTGTGGCTGCGCTGCCGAAGCTGCTGCCCGAGGATTCGTAGTAAGTATCAGCCAGTAAGGCTCGCTTGAGTGCCTTGATGCCGTCTCGCTCACGGCCTAGCTTCTGCAGGCAGGTGCCGACGGCCATCCACATCTTGCCGTCCCAGGGCCGTAGACCTGCCGCCTTTTTGTAATACCACAGCGCGTATTGATACATCTCCAGCATCTCGTACGTTTGACCAAGACCATACCAGGCCCTGTAGTCCCTTCTGTTGATGTCCACTGCTCGTCGATAAGATTCGATAGCAGCGTGCGTGTTCTTGAGCTCCACGTATTCGTGTCCCATCAGAGTCCATGCGGACAAGCACGACCTGTCCAGCGCCAGGGCGCGGCGGAAGTATTGCACAGCCTTCTCGTGTTGTGAGAGCAGGGAGTAATAGTTGCCGATTACAACACAAGATTCTGGCCGGAACTTGTCGACGCTTGAGCAAAGGTGAGCTAAAAAGGCCAGCTTTGGCCTTTCGTTAAGCACGTAGAGGATGTTAGAGTAGATGTCGAGACTGTCCAGGCGATGGGGATGCAGAGAAAGGAGATGGCTGAATCGTGTCGAGGCATCTTTCAGCTCTTTGGTATGATAAGACAAGAGAGCGGAGCATGTGAGTAGGAATGGGGAGTCTGGGAAGATGCCTAGGAGTTGGTCCAGTGCCGTTCCAAGCTCATTCGTTGGTTGGTAAAGCTCCAGTGATGTGTGGATGTGGAACATGTAAGAGACGATGTGTTGCGGTAGACGAGGTACGATCTTGTTGAGCTATAGTCATTCGTTAGAGAACGACTCTCGGTCAAACAATCTTGCTCATGGGACTGACCATTTCGACTCTGGTGATGGCAGAAGTCATCTCGAGCCAACAGCCCCAGTTCATGGGGAACAGATGAACGCTCTTCAGGAACCACGCCATCGCTTCATCTGTGTTCTTCTCCTTGGCTAAGATCATGCCATACCTGTGGTGATGTCAGCAATCCCAGATTCATCAATTTCAACCTGATCACTTACAGATATTCCAGCCAGCCTTGGCTACCCTCGGCAGCCTGATCCTCGCTTCGCTCCTCGAACCAGGTCTGGAGATAACGGCTCACAATTGGCAACTGCTTGTTGCCTACTGTGCCGAGGTCCTGAGGGCCCATAACCATCTCCGAGTCCTCATCCTTCCTCTTTTCCCCAGAGAGCATCTTCGCATAGAGGGCCAGGAACAAGCTCTTCTGGCTCAGCTCAGGGAGAATACTGGATCTTAGTTGGAATATCGTGTGAGTTGGGACCAAGGACTCTTTGCCTTTGGTGGTTTTCAGTTGAGAACTTAGTGGTGAGTCTTCGCCCTTAGGAGATAGGACGCTGGATAGAAGGGAATCAGGCAGGAAGACTGCCGTGCATCGATCGAATTCTCGACAATCGAAGAATGACTTGGCGAGGAGATACTTGTTGAACTCGCGAGCCTCAAGCCGGGCCTCCTTCTCATCAGGGTTCGGAGTCAATATCGCAGGAACGTAGCCCCGAGGGGTGCTGTTGAGCTTCACCCCATCGTCCTCAGAGGTTGCTTCTGGGAGCACATCAAGCAACTCAGCAGCCCTATAATCCGTGGTTAGCGGAGTGTGGCTTGAGAGGCTGATGAGATTTGTGTGAGGACGGACCACTTTGCCGACTGATAGAGGCATCTCTCTGAGCACTTGACAACGGCATCCTGGAGCGACGCCCGCAGATTGACGATGTCCTGCTGGGTGAAGACCATGGTGCAAGTGGGTATGGCCCAATCAGGCCGGAGCAGCAAACACCCCTGACGCACCAGGCTGGCTGGCAAGATTGGGACAATCTCAACAAGCCAGGCTCTGGTTGAGAGTCAAGACACCTCTGATGACCGTGTCGATCCTTGCAGCCTGGAGTTGTTGCTAGGCTCCTCGGTGCTTGCAGGAGTGGATGTTGTCGGGATGCCCGCAGCCAGCCATCGGACGGAGAGGGAAGCAGTCAACACTGGGCGGTAATACCGGTCCCAGGGTCAGATGCAGCGGATGCACGGTGGTGGTATTAACCAAGCGTGAACGCGTTCCGCCCTGGAGATCGGCCAGTCTTTTAACAAGGGTGCCCCCTGCACTTCGCTCTTTACCTGGCTGAGAAGGTAACCCCGCCAAGGGACTTTCCATAATTTTGTTTATCCTCGAGTCGGCTCTGTACAACGCCGCTGACCTCTGCCCTATTTACTCGGTGTCAGCAGAAACACGTTACTCATCGCCCTCCCCTCTTTCTCGCTCACCGAAATAGTCAGAGCACGAAATCAACTCTCCGACTGACATTACTCGAGTTTCAACACAGCCCACGACAGCGACAGCGACAGCGACAACGACCGCAGTCTCACACCCTCAGTAACCATGGCGCAAAGAACTACTCTGAAGGAATTCGAGGCCGTCTTCCCCAAGCTGGAGGCCGACCTCGTCGAGCATGCCGAGTCGTACAAGCTGCCCGAGAAGCAGGTCGACTGGTACAAGGCGGTAGGTGCCCCAGCTGACATGCCACCATCGTGGACATCACCTTTTTGCCGAGGTCACCCTCAGGTCTAATCAATCCTGTCTGTCCTCCTACAGAGCTTGAGGACGAACACATTGGGAGGCAAATGCAACCGCGGCATGTCCGTCCCCGACTCGGTGTCGCTGCTGCTGGGCAAGCCACTCTCGGAGGACGAGTACTTCAAGGCCGCGACCCTGGGCTGGTTGACCGAGCTGCTGCAGGCCTTCTTTCTCGTGTCCGACGACATCATGGACACTAGCATCACGCGCCGCGGCAAGCCGTGTTGGTACAGGCAGGATGGCGTGGGCATGATCGCCATCAACGACGCCTTCATGCTCGAGGCTGCTATCTACACCCTCTTGAAGAAGTACTTCCGCTCCCACCCGGCCTACGTCGACTTGATCGAGCTGTTCCATGAGACCTCGTACCAGACCGAGCTCGGCCAGCTGACCGACCTGATCACCGCCCCCGAGGACAACGTTGACCTGGACAACTTCTCCATGGAGAAGTACCGCTTCATCGTCATCTACAAGACCTCCTACTACTCCTTCTTCCTGCCTGTTGCCCTCGCGCTGCACCAGCTCAACATCGGCACGACCAAGAACCTGAAGCAGGCCGAGGACATCTTGATCCCCATGGGGGAGTACTTCCAGATCCAGGACGACTACCTCGACAACTTTGGCCTGCCAGAGCACATCGGCAAGATCGGTACCGACATCATGGACAACAAGTGCTCGTGGCTGATCAACCAGGCCCTGGCCATCTGCACGCCCGAGCAGAAGAAGATCCTCGAGGACAACTACGGCCGTAAGGACAAGGACAAGGAGGCCGTCGTCAAGAAGCTCTACGACGAGCTGAACCTCGAGAAGCTGTACAAGGACTACGAGGAGAAGGTCGTCGGCGAGATCAAGGACAAGATCGCCAACATCGACGAGAGCGACGGCCTGAAGAAGGGGGTCTTCGAGGCTTTCCTGGCCAAGATCTACAAGCGAAGCAAATAAGCGCTGGACTTAGGTCCCTGCTATGGTATTTTAGACGGTACATACACGCAGAACGTTATTGCAAGACCGCAGGACCTGTTGCCCTTGGAGGGTTTATTCAAGATAGAGTTGTAATAAGACGTAGCTCACCAAGCCTAATACTTCAATATTCTCATACCACAACGGCATTCGCTAGACTAGGTGGCTTGAAGAAAATTCCGGTTTCCCATTGTCATGCTTCATCAGTAGAAACGTATGGTACAGTGCACAAAGGGAAAATTGACAGGACACGAAAGAACCCAAACTCCTGGCAAAGGCAAAACCCATTCTCCCAATCAAACCACTTCTACCTCTCTCATCAGGGACCAGCAGCACAGCTTATGCAAAGCCCCATGCCTCTCCTCCCCCATCCTCGCCCCGATCAACCACCCGTTTCGGTGCGCTCCCCGCCGACCTCTCAAAGCGCCAGGTTGTAGCTATACTCATCCTCCATATTCTGACTAACCCAAAGCACAACACTGCTGAGCCCAACAAGCGCGTTGGCAACCACATTCTCGACCCCCATGCCCATCATGGGCCACTCGACGGAGGGCACGACGAACTTGAGGACGAAGACTGTCACGCCGCCCGCCATGCCGCCCGCGAGCGCCGCGAAGCCCAGGAACAGCACGACGCGCGCCTTCCACGCGACCCCCGACCCGCTGTACGAGAAGGAGTCGGCCGACAGCCGCTGCTTCTCGACGCTGTTGATGATGAGCATCCCCAGCGAGGAGAAGATCAGGGGCAGCCAGTCCACGAAGGTCACGTGGACGTCGGAGCCGTTCAGGGGCGACTTGGACCACACCGAGGCGTCGAGGAGGACGTAGAAGGCGAGGGAGAACTGTATTTTGAGGGGGACCTGTCAGCTGCTTTGTCTCTTTGGGAGCGAGAAGGGATTCGGGAGGGGGGGACGGGGAGGGGCCGTTGCAGATGGGGGTGCTCGTGAGCCCTCCGTTGATCTGGTCTCCCAATCCTTCCTCATTTCCTCGTGGGGCCAGAAGGGCCGGGAAGACTTACCAGAGCGCCGGCGCTGTAGACGCCTGCGTTGCGGGCGTAGACGCTGTTGAGCCACTCGGGCTTGCGGAACTTCCAGAGGCGCTCTTCGGACATAGCGGCGGCCGTGACAGGAAGGGGGAGATAGGTGGGAAGGTAGGCGTGTAGGCGGGTTGGTCGGTGTCTCTCGAGACTGGGCTGTGACACTAGGATCGTACTAGAGGTCCCCTCTCGATCAGGACGGCTGGTCCGCTTTGATGTGGAGCCTCGGTGTACTGGTGGCTAAGGTAGGTACTGCAGTGAAGTCGGTCTGTGCCCGTCGGGTTCAAGATTCTAGGATTGGTTTCTGGGCCGCAGTTCGATGGTCGTCGTTGATGGGGTTGCGACACTGTGGTGGAGGCTGAGGATGACGACTGAGCTTTGGAGGAGCTTCCCCAGCCGCGTCAGGCTGCCTGCCGGGTCGGACCTGAACCCTGATCCTGACAGGGGTGTCCTCATACGGACCTGGTGTTCCACCTTGATAGACCTGTGGATCGAATTTGTCTTGCATATGCGAGGTAGAGCATTCAGTGGAGTGCTAGTGGTTGAATGTTTGCATGTACACGACGGTGATAGACCTCGGGACTGTTCATACTGTGATTTACACTGAAATACCTTAAGCTACAGCAGCGGGACAGCCGCCTGCCAGTCTACAGCAACATGACGACCGCTAGAGCCTGAGTCCCACAACACTTCCATGGGACCGATCCCATGACAGTCGAGAACGATGGATTCATACTTGCTCAAAGACTTATGGCCACAAGGAACACACCTATGATCACGAGTAAGCCTTCGCAACTATAGCAGCCTAGCCTGCGCGAACCAACGACCGTATCACGTCACATGTCACGCACCCGCTCGAAAAGCCCAGGGCAGCACAATGGAGTCAACAGTTGAAGGCTCCCCAATGGGACGGTTTATTGAAGTCTGGCTCAGGCAGGCCCGCCGTCGCTCGCAGGTGTAATAGATGGAGAAGTCCGAGTCCGTCGTCGCCACCGGGGGTTACGTCCCTCTTCCCGCTGACGTCCCCCAACTGCTCGTGAACCCCTTCCCTCCTTCTACACAGCCTTTAGAGATTTCTGGTGTTTTCGTCCCATCCAACCGCAAACGCCTCAAGCAGACCACCTCCAAATCTAGAACACACGACGTTCAGACTACCACCTCGGCCTTGAATGCGTAATTAGTGAAGAATATTCGGTGAGACGGAGGGACGCCCCCTCCCCCCCACGTGGTGGGCTTTGTCTGCTCCCGCCAGAGGAGTAATATACACAAAAACGAAACCCCGGCTTGGCAAAAAAAGGCAGAAGACGGGGCTTATTAATTGTATCCTTTCGCTTCCAAAACGGCCAGCCCAAGGTTGGCCGGAGCTGAGGGAGAATGCAAAATCCGGTGTGGTGTTCGTACAGAAGGCGTGCTAGAAACCAACGCATCCTTCAAGCCGTATGGCGGGTGTTCGAAAACAGGCCGGGAAACCGATAACGACATCCGTTTTCTCGGTCAGAAGTCGCGGGAGGTGGTGAACGCGCAAGGGGCTGAAAGACTTTGAGAGAACGGTTTCGTCTAGGGTCGAGGCTTCGTCAAAACGCCGTAAACGCCAATCCCCTTGTGGCGGGATATATATGCTCTTCCCATTCGTTGCAGGTATCATGTTCTTCATCGCGGATTTCCATTAGATCTCGATCTCCTTCATAGCCTCTTCTGTTACCATGGGCTTCTTGCCGTTCACCTTGGCCGAGGAGGGTGATTCAGATTCCGCGCTGTCTGAGGTCTCACCCTTCGTCAGGGCCGCAAGTCTCGGGGCGCTGCTCTCCTCGCCGCTGACCCTCGGTGTCTCCACCTCCACGAGCTTTTCCGGCTTCGTAAGTCCGTTGGGCGAAAGTTCCTGGAGCGAGGCCTCCTCTGTGACGCGAGCCAGAGGGCTCGCCTTGCCATTCGCACGCATGGGGCTGGCCAGAGGCGAGCTGCCGCTGAGGCGGTGGAGCGAGCGCCCACGGACCTCGCCGTTCGGCTCTGTCGGGCTGGTGTAAGGTGAGCTTGGTCCAGTCGGGGTGCCGGATCCTGGAACACCTGATTTCCTCTTCGCAGCTCGGGCTGCCGCCCCTCGGCCGTACTTCTGATCCATCCTCCACCTCAAGATATCGAAGTAACCCGGCTCGACGCGAGCCGCCTTAAACTCACGCAGTTTGAGCTCCTGGCTGTCCTCGTCGATAAACCACTTGCCGCTGTTCAGATCGTCCGCAACAACCGCCAGGAAATGAGCCCAAGAGCGGGCCACGACGTACTTCGTGTCGTAGTCACGGCCGAAAAGAATGATCTGGCCCCAGTTGCCCTTGGGGCCGGGCGCGAGATCGACGGCCAAGTTGTTTCCACCCCAGTCCCTGACCAGAGGGATCCAGGCGGGATGAGCGTAAGCCTTGCGGATCGAGTCAGCGGGGACGGATTCCTGACGAGCTATGAGGGTCTCTCTCCAGGCTGTCTTGTCCTGTGGGGTCGGGCTCGGTGCGGACTTGGAGGACGAGGCCTCGCTGCTCCCGCCAAAAGCCTTGGTGGGAGCCACTGGCTTCACAACTGCCGTGTCAAGTAGGAATTGCTGGTTGACCTTGCGCCACTGATCCCAGTCTTGCACCATCTCTTCGCAATCGAGAAGCATGTTGCTGAAGATAATACCAGTGGGCATGCCGCCTCTCTCCTGGCCGTCATGGACCTGGAGGGAGTCACGGACATCGGGAGGTAGTGTGCAGTCCAGCTGGTGTTCCAGCTCGTTCAAGTCGTTGGCAGTGCACCCCTCGCAGAGTTGGTCCCAGAGCTCAGGGTAGTTGTCTTCGGCCCAGGAGTCGATACGCTTCCAGGAGTGAGTGACGGGCGGTGGTGGAGGCTGGCCGTCCTGAAACGACTGCATTGGGATCTCGCCAACCGGGCTCTGCATTTCGAAACCGTCGCCGGTGTTGGACCGAGCAAGCTGGGAGCGCATTCCAGGCGAGTATGGTCTGCTTCCGCCAGGGCTTTGGGGGATGGCAGGCGAGACCGGGGCACCGTTGTATGAGGTCGAACTTTCAAGGTGGGTCAGGGAGCTCCTGTTGTTGTAGTCGCCGTAGGGGGATGTGATGTCTGCTCGAGACTCGGAGGCGGTCGCGACTGAGGTGAGGCCACCCTCGCCAAGGGGGACGTGGCGACCAGATCGGTATGGAGAATCGTGACCGGAGTCTGTGGTTTTATTTTCAGCATGTGCTCCACGACGGAGAGACGAGAGCAATTACGTACGTCTGTCATAACTGGTCATTGTGTGCCAGAAGGACTTGAAGGCGGAGCCAAGTCTGTTTGTTGTCAATGGAACTCGGTCAGCCTTTGTCTCGCCACGTTGATTCCTTGGGGGACTGGGGGGTTGACGTACGGGTTCGCCATCCTGGGCAGCTGTTCAGCGGTGATGCCACGTCGGACCGGATTGCTGGACAGGAGGAGACGCGGGAGTTTTGTCGTTTGCAGGAAAAGGGGGTTGGGTTATGGTGGCCCAGGCCCAGGGAGAAAGGAGAAGGAACCAAAAGAACGTGGGTCTTTTCGTCACCGTTGGTTGCCCGGTGGAATTTACCCGACAGAAACTCGCAGCGACCGACGCGGTCAGCAAGGGGGGAAAACGAAAGTTGAAGAAAAGTCGCCGGGGCGCCTGTGAACGTGTGGCTGGAAGGTCAAACTGCACGATCGACAGGTTCGCGGTGGAAGCTGTGAATTGAGTTGACGCCTTGTCCTGTGCGGTCTAGTGTTTACCGTACGTTGGTCGGCTTTTTTGGCGCCCAGTTGGCGGCGGGCGTGGGCTTGGGAGTGGGCGTTGGGGTTGTGAGTGGGCGGCGGGCGGCGACGCTTTCTTCTGCGTTTCTTTGTCTGGCGGGAATGTCGCAGCGTTCAAGTGCTATCCATCCATGCCAGGGCCCAATCTAGCAGCGAGTCAGATTGGCTTGGTCTTGGTCGATGTTCCGTTTGTTTCTTGTGCCTTGCTAAAAAAAGGGAATCGAAATCCAAAACGAGTGTTGGACTGACAAGTGGCAAGGCAAATGCAAACACACAGGCACGCAGACTCTCCCAAGGCAGTCAATCGGTCCTGGAAACGATGGTGAAGTTGGGGTGTGTTGCAACAAAAAAGATAAGAGGAAGAAAGAAGCCGGACGGAAGAGGACTGATGAAGTCAAGTCGAGTGGCTGCAACTGGAGTGGCCAAGCTGCTCTGCTTGGACATCCGGTCCAATTTCACGGAAAATGCAAACTGCAGAGCCCTCTCTTGTAGTCTTCCAATGAGGGCCGGATGACAAGGCGGTGGTGGTACCTGAACCTGGGAATGGGGCCTGGGAGTAGCGGGAGCACCAAGGAGCAAGCACCAGCACCCCCCCAAAGCTTCATCCCTTAAAATGGAAGCACCGTGCCTCTGCCTCCTCCCTCCCACTCCCCCTCCCCCTCCTCGTCAATCTAATTTTCCCTGCCATTATCAGGAGGAAGGGGCGTTCTGTAGGTGCGGTACGGAGTACAACACGCACCCGTGCCTAGTCGCCTCTTCTTCCCAGGCCAGCAGAGAGATTCGGGTTGCACGGGTACCTTGCTTTTGACACAATCTCGGCCACGCACTCCTGTCTCTCCCTACCATTATTACCGTCGATGACCTCTCCATCGCCCTCACTACATTCCGTTTCTTCAGCACCAGCAGCCAGCCATCGCCACATCTGCCTCCTCTCTCCTCTCACAGGCTCACCATCTCCTACTGTACTTAAGTCGTAGTTGGCACCCAATTAGCAATGCCCAGTAGCTGGCTGGGTAGTGCACCACATGCCCAGCAGAGCTGCAGAAGCTTGAAAATCCCACCCTGACCACCTCGGATTTCGAGATGCCTATCAGCAAAAGACTGTGTGTGTGGGTGTGTGTTTACTGGAAAGGAATCCTGCTGGTCCAGTATCTCACATGCAAACATACAAGGTCAATGCCTGCTGTGCGGCCTCTCTCTGCTGCGGCGCATACGACAAGCACTTCCTGACTCTTGCTTCCGTCGGTCGACACGAACACGTCCTTTGTTCTTTGTCTGCCCGTTCGTCTCTCTGACTCTGCGTTCGTCCAGCAACCACATTCTCAATGTGTTGTGCTGCTCTGCACATGGAAAAGAAAGAATCGAGATATCCTCACGGGCCCAATCCACAACTGCTGCTTGCCGTCCCCCCGACTACCCCTAGCCCCTGTCTCTGGATCATGGATCCGGCCCTCGTCTAGATGGAGCGTTGGATGGGAAGTGGACACAACATTTATTGGACAACCGGGCTCGACCAACCACAGGCCTGTTTCGTCGCAAATGCCGTCAGGGGCACCAGGGGCGAGCAACCCCCCAGCCCATGCCGCTTCGGCGTTGCCACACTGCACTACCACAACGACTACCGCACGACTAGACTACCAGACTACCAGACAGCAATGCTTTCATTAGGTACCACCAACACACACACGCGCATACGCACACGCACCCTCACACCACACGCAATAGTGATCGGCCGCCGTCTCGTCGTGGTGTTCTGGTTCTGTTACCCTGCTGCACCCAGGGAAACCGCACTCCCGCGTCATACCGAGACACTCTGGCGGGAGTTTGTCTGTCGCCACCTCAGCTTGTCTCGCCCACCGATCCCCAACCGCCCGGGAGCTCACCTCGTGTGAGCTTGTCTAGGTGTCACTGATCGTCCTGGTGTGCCATCCCATGTCAATGAATATCACGGGATATAAAAAGACACCTGCAGGATCGACCACCAGATAGACGAGCTTGGAAACCCCAGAAAAGTCTTGGTAGGCAACGGCTGCCTCCAGAATATCTGACCACATTGTTCTCGGGACGGGCTCCTGGTACCCCGCAATTCCGAGGTTCACCAACAACCTTGGAACCTCGCTCGGGCTCTGAGCCCTCTTCTGACTGGGACCAGTCTTGTTTCCGCGCCGTGACAGAAAACGTGGGCTAGCCAACATGCGACCACCACTGCAGCTGCTTGCGCGCGCAAGGATAGGCTGGCAGGTGCCGGCGGCGCCAGCCCGCAATCAAGCTTGCTTGTCATGCAGAGTTCGTGGGAGGCCAATCCGTGCCGCCCTGCACAAGATGAGGTTATCTCACTGCCGGGTTGTTGACCACCCTGGCTATATGGCCATCTAATATCCGTCCTCGCAGAAGTCTATCTACCCGGATGTTACTGTCCGGCATGGCTGGCGATATCGACAATAACTATTGAGCTCCTGACTACGTGAACCCGCATAGGCTTCCTGCCATTCGTCACACCCTGGGTCCAGCATCAACGCCAGAATGCAATCATGTTCCTTCAAACGCAGCTTTAAGGTGTCTTAAGCCAGACTGAGGTACCCAGGTACCTTGCTCACAGTACAACGCTGATGTCAGTTGGTGTAACATGACGGACTTCCTCTCCTTCCAGCCCGTCACAGCTCGCGTTGGTGCGAGACGCAGTCTACCAGCCGCCGGGCAAATAATTGTTCAGGACGTTTCAGGAAAGCATACTAGACTTGCATCGATACGGCGCGGCGACTTAATTAGCCAATGGTCGCCACTAAAACAGCAACAGATCGACACCAAAAAGCAAGTTGGGCTCCCGCGGCTCTGGGAAAATCCACAAGTAGGGCATTCCTCCACATACTAGATAAATCTCACTTCCAGCCCCATTCAATGGCCTCAATGGCGCCTGATGCCCTCACAGAAACAGCGGAACGCGGCGTTTTCCTCATCACGACCGGCCAACGACACCTAACCGCGACGTTCGTAACTGCTTGGCCTGCTTCTAGTGCTATCACACGGCCATGATGTCTGATCCTTTGAAGTTCGTTGGCCGAGTGACAGGAATTTTTGTTTATGATAGACTTGAGCAAAATGAACTCTGAGCCTGGGTTGCTGAGACCTGGAAGCGAGCTTGGGTCTACCAAGAGCTAATCTACCGGTTTTGGATTCGCTGGGACTCTGCTTCTAGCTTCATTTGCAAAAAGGTGCCTACCGTAGAACAAAGCAAGTTCCGTTCAGTTTAGCTTCCTACCCACTAAAGACATAGGTAGGGTGATTATCCTTCGTTGCGGAGAGGAATATGTTCTATTATCAAATCTGTTTGCCACGTTCTGGAGGTAATAATTGATCTTCGCTCTTAAATATAAGAGCAGTGCAGGCTCAGGTGTAGTGCTTTCCAGGCATGCAAATTTGTAGTCTGGAACATTCTCTTCAACTGAACGTATTGGAATTCTATGAAATACTTGTTGAAGTGAGATAATGCTTTATTTGTACGAACTTTGATTGTTCAACGCCACGGTCGAAGATAAAATATTACTAGTAAACAGGATCAGCTTTCTTCAGGCTCACTTCAGGCTCGAAGAGGCTACATTATCACATTTGTCTTTCTTCCTGGTTCTCTGTAGGAATGTGACGTGCGCAGCCTACGTGCGAAGTACATTACGGATAAATGAATCACGGGAAAAGACACTAAAGGTAGACAACGCTTGGTTACACAACATAGCCACACCACATGGCTAGCTACTCAATATTTAATGTAATTGTGTCATAATAAATCACTTCAATTTCCCACTCTCAGTCTAGAAGCTTAAAAAGAATCCTCTCACTACATGCACTGACTAGTATCCAATCTTCCGGTACAAACAAGTCATCAAAGTGCAATGTACGGCACTATTACCGGGTCCCTTGAGGGCCTCACTTCCCACGGAGAGCGGAAGCCGCGGAAGTGCAATGGAGAAGGCATGCTGGAGTTCAATCTCGCTGTGCCGGAGCACGTCGTCTACTCCAGTCTGCCCCAAGATATGATGAGTTGGCAGGCCCGCTGCGTGGCGAATGCTTGGATGGGGCT
The DNA here is from genome assembly GCA_014872995.1 of Diaporthe citrichinensis. Taxonomy (NCBI): domain Eukaryota; kingdom Fungi; phylum Ascomycota; class Sordariomycetes; order Diaporthales; family Diaporthaceae; genus Diaporthe; species Diaporthe citrichinensis. The sequence goes on along the minus strand of JADAZR010000077.1, from coordinate 87,823 downwards.
TGCGAGTGTGTGTTGAGCTAGGATGTAGAAATTTACGATTCAGAGCGTAAATACGAAAGAGGTCCAGGCAGAATGAGGATTGTGTACATACTGCTCCTCGTATAAGCACTCGGTGGGCCCTGTTCGATCAAGAGGAGCTCGTATCTGCACTGGCACTCCACTTAGTGGAATATCTCTCTGGCTTTGCAATGTACTACCTGAGAATAACCTAGTCGTCGTCCGCTGTGCTTGGCTTCGTCTTCGTCCTGGTCTTCTGCCCGCCCTTGAAGTGCTTCTTGCCAGACATGTTCAACTGCGCGTCCTTAGGGTCCAGCCCCTTCTCCAGTGCAGCCAGCGTCCTGGCCTTTCTTCCGCTCAGCTGCCTGCCTTCCGCCTGGCCCTGCTCAGAGTACTTGAAGCTGAACGGCTTGTTGAGGTGCCCGGCGCTGCCGCTTCCGGGGCCGAAGAAGGTCTTGTCCAGCTTCTTGGACTTGGGCCCGGCCGGCATGTCCATCATCATGTCCAGATCTACAGACGCTCCGTCGTCTTCGGCAACTGACATTGACTCCATGGCGCTTGAGAGGGCTAGTCGTCTCTTTCCTGTCAGATGTGACGGGTCGTACAGCTCGCTGTTGAATTCCTTCGCGTCGATGTCTCCCGGTGGAGGCTCGACATAGAGGAGCTTGCCGTTGACGTAGTCCTTGAGGACGTATCTCGCCGCTCGAGATTCGTCTGGATTTCCTTGCCCCGTGGTAGCGAAGCCTCTCGCGCGGGCATACGCTCTCAACATCTCTGAGGCTGTGACTGTTCCGGTGCCGCCCTCCTCCAGAGGCCTCATGTTGATCGTGATACCGTACAAAGCTTCCAGGAAGTTCTTTGGTATCCTCTTGGCCACCAGGGAAGCAGGCCCGGTGAACTCGCGCAGCTGGTCAATAGGCAGGACACCATTGCAAACCAGCTCTGCCTTTGTGCTGGCAAAGTTGGCGAACACAAGACCGGGACAATCGCAGAGAACGACGTTCTCACTCAGGTGGATCGTCTGGAAGTGCTTGGTCTTGCCGGGTGTGGCCGACACAGAGACCTTCTTGGCTCCAATGAGAGCGTTGATGGTGGACGACTTTCCAACGTTGGGATACCCCACCAGGCCGATTGTCAGCTTCTGGGTCTTCTCCGGGTTCGTAGGTGCGTGTTGCAGGAAGATGCCTTCCAGCTCGTCCACGGTCAATATCCTCGTATCTTCGTCGTCTTGTGCCGGTGCAATGGCACTCTCGGCCAAGGGGAGATTGGGGTTGTCGTCTGCCGCCTCTGCTTCATCCTCTCCCTCCTCTTGCTCTGACGAGTCCTCCGCGACCTTGGAGCTGCTCGGTTGGGGCTCTTCGTCGGATTCTTCATCAGAATCTTCGTCTTCCTGCGCCTCGTTATACTCCTTTGCTAGCTGAGCGGAGAAGAACCTGTAAGCAATCTTCGCGCCCTTCAGGTGATTTGCCCAAGCTTTTCGCTGCTTGTATGTCATCATGTCGGCCTTGTTGATAAGAAGCAGGTTCTCCTTGCGCGGATCCACCTCCTTCACATACTTGTCCAAATCCTCGGAGCGGAACATCAGAGGATTTCGCGCATCGACAATCTGCACGACTAGGTCCGACCTCTCAATGACACGCCACAGCTGGCGCCAGACCTCCAGATTCCGTTCGAACGGAGTCATCAGCAGGTCGTTGTTCTCCTGAAGCTCTGCAAGACCTCGCCTCCAGTCGAGAAAGCTCTTCCTCTCCAGGGAATCCAGCTCCTCGGGTGTGGTAGACTCATCCCAGTGCGGCCGTCTTGGTACCGTCAACTTGTCCTTGTTCTCCTTGTGTTTCTTTGATGCGATGCGCTCCTCTGCTGACGAGAGCAGGTAGGGGTTCTTCTGGTCGGTGTGGATGATCTTGACATTGTTCATCTTCTCGGCCGTGAAGTCGGTCCCAGCGAGCTCCGCCGTCGCCAAGAACTCATCGAGGGCGCCTTGCTCCGTGACCGACCTCATCTTGACCCAGCTCGCCTCTTCGCGATCATTTGTAATGTACTCCTCGCCGGTCGCGTGGTTGATACGAGTGACTCCAGTACCCTTCCTCCGATCCTTTCCCTTCCCCTTGCCGAAGCGGTCGTGCATCAGGGCATTGCCCAGGCCGACGCTCTTCTGGCTCTTCGGTTGCCCCATCGTGGATTCGATTCCCGGACAGTCGATTGTGGGATGTGATTTTGAATGTTCCCGTAAGATGCCCCCGGCGAAGAATTTATGTTTGCCTTTCTCTCAGAGGTGTGAGGACGAGGTTGGGGCAGGGAATGAAAGATCAGGCAGAGGCAAAATCCAGCGCGGACCCCTCTAGTAATAAGTGACGAAATCAGACTCGGCTTAGAAATTGGGGTCTGTCGCGGGGCACAGACTTTTCGAAGCACAGCAACCCCAGCGCCAGCAGCAAGTGCCCCGCGCGATAAGATAGCGCGGCCTGTAAATTGGATTTTTTTGGCATGCGACAGTATTTCACTGGACCCCAGAACTTTTTTTTGGTAGACCATTTTCATTGCACTCTATACAACTCTCCCGCATTACCATTGCTGCTACCACTACCAACACCATAACAGAAGCAAGAACCTCTTTTCTTCACTCAGCTCCTCAACCACCTCAAAATACATCAAGATGCCTCCCTCCAACTGGCAAAAAGCCAAGAAGGAGGGCACCGCCCAGCACTTCACACTGGTGCACCGGCCCCAAAACGACCCTCGAATCAATGATGACTCGGCGCCGTCCATGGTGCTGAACCCGACCCCGGGCAGCTCGAAATCCAAGAAGCTGAACGACCTCGCATCGGAACTGGGGTCAGAGGCAGAGAGTATACGGGACAATGAGGGCGAGGCCGCGAACTTCGGCGTTTACTATGACGACACCGAGTACGATTACATGCAACATCTGCGCGAGATTGGAAGCGGTGGCGGAGAGGCCGTGTTCGTGGAAGCGGAGGCGCCACAGAACAAGGCCAAGGGAAAGCAGAAGCAGTCCCTCGAGTCAGCTCTCAAGCAGATGGAGCTGGAGCAAAAGTCTGGAGACCTCTTCGACGAGGACCTCCTGCCTTCCAAGGACTTACAGAGGCTGAATTACCAGTCGCAGCAAGATGTACCAGATGCCATCGCGGGCTTCCAGCCCGACATGGACCCTCGCCTTCGCGAGGTTCTTGAAGCTTTGGAAGACGATGCCTATGTGGACGATGACGACGATATCTTTCAGACCCTGTCGAAAGACGCCAAGGAGTTAAACGACCACGAGTTTGACGAGACATACGACGAGTATGAGGACGACGAGGGCTGGGAATCAGACGGCACTGCGAAGCCCACAAAAGAGTACAGAGACGATGAGGTCCCAACTCTTGTGGACACAGCCGAAGCGCCGGCGCAGGGCCCGTCGGAAGACTGGATGGAGGATTTCAAGCAATTCAAGAAGGACCAAAAGGCAGAGAAGAAGCCGGCCGAGCCAAAGCAGGCGGATGGCCTGTCGTCCATATGGACAACGACAACGATGGGCGGCCGGAAGAAGAAGAGAAAGGGAGCACTCACGAACCCTTCAGCCTACTCCATGACTTCTTCCTCGCTTGTGCGCACAGAGCAGCTGGACATACTGGACGCACGCTTCGAGAAGATGGAGGAGCGCTACAACGATATGGAAGACGAGGGATCGATTGTGTCGGGCATGTCAGGCATGTCGAGCGTACAGGGCGCGATGAGACAAGACTTCGACGGCATTCTCGATGAGTTTTTGGGCAACCACAGCATGCAGGGAAAGAGGCGCATCAAGCGAGGAAAGGACCAGAGTGGACTTCAACAGCTGGACGAAATCAGGAGAGGGTTGGGACCAGCGCGGATAAAGGGTCGAAATGCATAGGCGCAACAGGAACACCCGGCAGACAACCTCATGACTGAACGATACCATGGCTTTAAAAGAGTCGACCACAATCTCAAGATACCCAAGCTTCATGGTCTTTGCAATGAATGCCCTAACCACTTATGCTGTCCCGTTTGCAACGTGAAACAACTTGTTTCTCAATAGCATCTACTCAAGCATGCACTGTCAATATCAGATCAGGCTGGATGTAGACACCAAACACGGCCTGCTTATGAGTGAAGGAGAGACATAGTTGGAATAGAAAGATTACACCTTCAGTAATATCTGTCTCTGCCTATTTCTATCGCATCACTGGATCAGCAAGGCGCTTACCGGTGTTTATAGTTACATATATCTAGATTGAGCTGAAAGAGCTGCGTTACCCACCAACTGGACCTTCCTCCTAAGCCTTTTCACCCACTCTCATGTCAACACAGACCCCTTCTGCTGTCTCCCAAGTCTGCCACCACATTCAACAGACTTTTCACTTCCATTTCACATTCACAGAATCTGCCATTTCGATCCCACCAGTCCGCTTCACTTTACACAACATGACCAGCAACCATCATCGCCAACCTCCAGTCGCTCTGCCACTTTGTTGCATTGCAGCCTGTGCAAAGCAACAGCCAGGCAATAATCTCATTATGAGATGTCTTCCCACGTTTAACGATGTGAGAAGTATAAAATATACAATCAACCCCCCCCTCTTTTCAAAAAAAAAAAAAAAAAACTTTTCTGCAAAGCTCTTAGGGCTACTGTGAGTAGATCCAGCCAGGATACCTAATTTGAATAGATAATTCCACAGTCAAATTGTCCCCTTGTGCTGTACAAGCACAGTGCCCATATTAATCACAGTCATTTTCGCCATTCAAAGCTTCAAACAGTGTCTAATCAGTTTCATTCTGCACAGTGCTGTGTCAGAAGCCATCATTTTGCATTAGTATCAGGCTGTAGCTAGCGTGTGGTTCATTTGTGCCAGCACCATTAAGCCATCAAGGTCGAAGTGACTCATGCCTTGAAAATGCCCGGAATAGGTAGATCAAAGAAGGCAACAAGGTTGAAGTCAATCACGGCCGAAGCAAGAATTTACTCTTCCTTCAAATTGCCCGGAAAGGGAGATATAAAGAAGCTATCGTGCATACTGAAATTCTGTCTCTGCTTCGAACACACAACAATCCACCACAGCCTTGCTCTTCTGCATCGCAAGGGCATTTGAGAACAATAATTCGACTTTCCCACCAAGATGATTCGAGATCAACTATTCAGACAAGACCAAGACCAAGATCACAAGACAATTCAACAGAGTGCATGCAGTTGGCACCCCACTGGGCGTGTTTGCAACTGCAGTTGGAACAGACTGCTGGTAAGACGACCAATTTCCTTAGAGGGGGTTTATTTTGGGAATTTAGAAGGAAGTGTCTTTGTTCCTAATTCCGCTATACTTAAGCAATCCCGCAGAAATGTGGTGTTAATACCAAGAAAGCCAACCGCGGGATAGACAGTGAGACAAGGTAGCTGACTGTTTCCGGCTGCAATGGCAAACTCCGCCCAGGGCACACACGGTTGGCAGTTGAACTCTCCCTTCAATCACAAGAATCTATTCATGAGCAGACCTTGCGCTCAAGCATGACTGACGAGAATTTGTGCTCCCCAGCTTGCAGGGAGAGAGCAAGATGGTGGACAATAGAGATCCACTCCATGGTTCGCTGAACGAGATCCTGGGAATGGTCCGCAGCAAGACTCGCGCTAAGCCAAAAAGGGAACCACCGGCCGGCGAGCTCAGCACACCAGCTACCAGCAGCAGCAGGGGCCGCGATGTCAACTCCAACAACGCCTCGCTCCCTCACCCTCCATCTCGCACCCCGACCCCTCACCCTCCGCGTCGCAACAAACGTCGCCAACAAACTGGAGCTGGCGTTCAGACTCAACCTGAAATGGCGGGCTTCGGTCAAGCGCCTGCATTCGGAGCGCAGGCGCTTTCGACCGACGCGACCAACCGTTCAGTCTCGCCATTTGGAGCTCCGTTCAATTCCTCCTCGACCTTCGGCCAGCAACAACAAACAACCGCCTTCGGCGCGCCCGCGCCAGCAACGAGCAATCCGTTCGCGTCGGCCAACATGGCATCAAATCCCTTTGCGACACAGACGACGACAGGCGCCTCCTCGAATCCCTTCTCAGGCGTTGCGCCTGCGACGACGACGACGACGACAGCCCCGGGCTTTGGGACAGCATCGAACCCCTTTGCCGCAGCCACCTCGGCCAACAGCTTTGGCGCCCCTTCCAGCATCACGAATGGCTCGTCCAATTTCTTTGCGAACCCTGCTGAAAGCTCGAACCACGCTGCAGCCACCTTCGCCGGCGCTACAGCAAACAGCCAGAAGAGAAAAAACGGGTTCGGGGACACAGGTGCAATGAAGCGGCTCGCTTTTGACTCGATGACAACCTCCTTCCAAAAGCCACAGACAGCCTTCACATCAGGTCCTTCCAGCAACAATCCCATTGGTTTCGGCGTTAAAGACACCAGAAAGAACCGCAACGGATTTTCCGACTACTTGAAAGAGAGGGAGGCAAGCGGCCTCGGCCCTAAGACAGCACGCGCCCATAGTTTCGACGTCAACGGCGTCCAGAAATCACCGTCCGTCTACGAGAAGGAGATCCGCGACCAACTGCGCAAAGACAACCTCCACCCGCCAGCATGGCCTCGGCAACCAGGGAACCCAGCCAGCAGGCAAGCGATGGAGGACCACAGTGAGAAGTACAAGAAGTATCAAGGACGTGTCCGAACATCGTTAATAAAGGCTGGACTGATCGATGATCCGGACGTGCGGAAAAAGCTAAGCGATGCCATCGATTTCAGGGGCATTTGTCAGGATATGTGTCCCGAAGGCGAGAAGGTCTCACGAATAGTCGAATACGATGTAAAGTTCGCAGAGAAAACCATGAGTCCAGATGGTCTGGAAATGTGGCCGGATCCCGATCGAATGATCAAGTCATTCAAGCGTTCAGCAGCCGGAACCGACTCGCCCCTGCCAACTGAAGTCCGGTCGCCAGCCGCGTTGAGACGAACTGTCGACTACCTCATTGACGACTTTTTGAGGTCCGATGAGAACCTCCCTGCTCAGCACAACTTTCTATGGGATCGGACCAGAGCGATACGGAAAGACTTCATCTTTCAAAACGCAATGTCGGCTGAGGAACGGACGGACCAGATCTATTGCCTGGAAAACATTGCTAGGTTCCACGCTGTGGCACTTCATCTGTTGTCACAAGAAAACTTTGCGGCCGAAGACTTTTCCGAACAGCAAGAGCGTGAGCAGCTTGGGAAGACGTTGCTCTCGCTGATGCAGGTCTACGACGAGTGCAAGGACATGGAAGGCGTCCGCATGGAGAACGAGGCTGAGTTTCGAGCCTACTATCTCCTCTTCAACTCTCACGACCCGTTTGTGATGCAGCAGATGCAAGATTGGGATGACAAGTTCTGGTTCAACTCATCTGAGGTCCAAACTGCCGTCACGCTGATTGAGGCAATGCAGAACGTATGGAATGGACGTGGCCCGCTCAGGCCTCAAGTTGCTCTCACGACGGGCTCGGCGTCCTTCACTACCTATTTCTCCATTGTCGAAGACCGCAAGGTATCATACACCATGGCCTGTTTTGCGGAGATCCATTTCACCCAAATTCGCCGCCAATTGTTGAAGTCGATACACAAGTCGTATGGGAGAGTGAGAGATGGTCCCAAGGACCTCACGGCAAAGGTACTCAACAGCATACTTCGATTTGACACCGAGGAGCAATGCATCGCATTCTTGGAGGAGCTGGAAATGGATTTCTCGTCCGATGGTGCAGATGAACCCTACCTGGTGGTGGAGCGCAGGAGGAGCATTCCCGGGAAAACCATTCGGCAGTCATTCTCGGGGGTAATGGTGGAGCGCAAGCGTGGCGGCCGGCCGCTGCCAGAAGTTATCCATACGACCGTCTTCGAGGACGCCTCTGCAACCGCCGAGGCAACTTACAGCCCCGACAGCATGTTCGTCACGCAACCTTCAGGATCTCCAGGATTTGGTGCAAGTGGCGGCCCAAGGGCGAACCATGTTGAGGTCAACTTCTCCGACGATGAAACGCCTTCATCATCTCCACAGCCACCTCTCAAGATGCTCTCGCCGTTCCAAAGACCGCCGACGACCAACGGCTTTGCCACTTCGGATACGAACAAGTCAGTTCTGGACTCGACGCCTAAGAACCCATTCTCCGAAGCGTCCAGCAACCCATTTTTCCAGGCATCCAACACGAGCAGCACCCCTCCAACAGACAATTCCGCCTCAAATGCACAACCTCCAACTTTTCCTTGGACGTCAAAGCCGCCCACGGACAGTATATTCGGTAACCCCCCAACGTCCGAGTCCGCCACAAAACCGCCGATGGAAATGCCCAAGTTCTCCTGGTCGACTACCCCGGCCGACAACACGGCTAGCACCCCGCCCCCTGATGTCGGCTCAGGCTCCGTGTTCGACTTCTTGAATAAGCCAGCAGAAAAAAGCAATGCATCTTTTATTCCGGACACTGCTACCTTGACCACTACCGAATCGAGCATTTCGTCACAACTGTTTTCGACTCCAAAACAGGCCGCAGAAGCCAACGCCCAGGCTCCGGTTTTTGGATCATATCCGACAAAGCCCTCGGACGCACCACCTGTACCACCTGCACCATCCAACGATCAAAATTCTGCGCCGTCAACCAACCCTCCCTTCATTGCAGGCCTGGATTCGACGCCCACACAACAATCTTCGGAAGCCCCGCAACCACAGGTTCCATCGTTATTCACGAAGCCTTCGGAAATGGTCAAAGCACAGCCGGTCCAGGCGAATCCTACGCCACCACCAAAACCTGCGCCGCCCAAGGATCTGATGGGCGATTTCGCCAAATGGGTGGTGCTTGGAGACAATGGTTTGATGGAAGAATTCCAAGAGGCTCTCGTCACGCACCTAGTTCGTGCCGTCTTTAACCAGCATCAACAGGAAGAAGAAGAGCGCAAACGAAAAGAAGAAGAAAACAGGTCCTGGGCAAAAGCTCGAAAGTTCAGGATATACAGTCTGAGAGTCCGCTTCTTTTACAGATGGCGGGACATTGCGAGGAAATTGGCTCTGAAGCGCGTTGGGCGCCACAACAGAGCCGCAATGAAGCAGTACAGGGAGGCCAAACTGGCTGAAGCAAAGGCAGCGAAGGCGAAGGCGGAGAAGGACGAGAAGTCCCGCACGAAGCGGCTCACCGGCCCGTCGTCTTGGCTAGACGAACTGGAGAAGGATCGAGCTTTGAAGAGGGCTAGGCGAGAAAGCATGTCGCTTGATACCTCGAGAAGAGCTAGTATCACCTCGAGCAATGCAGACGCCTTGCTTGCAACCGGCATATTTTCGGGCATGGAGAATCAGCAGGAGTTGGCTGCCAACTGCGTCCGGGACGACGATTCCCTGTACGACGCGCTGGTGGGCGTGACCATACACCCGAACCCCAGCCAGCAGAGTATGGGCCCTCCAGCCAGGCCCAAGGACCCTCTTCGGTCTGTCCGCAACGCTGCCGTGGCCAAGCCCGCACCTAAACCGAAACTCAGCAAAAAGGCCCAATACCTCCAAGACTTGATGAGCGGCAAGCACCGCGAGGACGACCTCATCAGCTTCAGGAGCAGCAACTCTTCGCGTATGGCACGATCGGTCCCCACAGGTGGCAAGGTCACAAACTTCTCTCGGTACCAGTCCTCATCGCCTCGCTCATCAGCCGAGCCCGAGCGACCGAGGAATGGGCCAGGCAGCGGCATCAAATCATCATATTGGCTACTGCGAAGTCGAGGACTGTTCGCGACGCCAACTGGGCATGTCCTGTCCGACAAGGCTCCTCGTCCAGTGATGGGCAGCAACCACGAAGGTGGCTCCCAGTACTCTGGAGACTCGGACGCCGGTGACCTGGATGACCGCGTTTTGGAACAGGATGGGGCCTACCGTGCGAGCTTGGGGTTGACGGGCTCCCGCCGCAGTACCTTCAGCGTCCCGCAATCAGCAGCGGGATCGCCCCCACGACACAGTTTCCTGAAGCCGAAGCCATCGATGGCAAGACAATCACTACCCGCGGGCATGTCTTCGGCATCGCTGCTTGCTTCCCGGCAGACGGACGGCGACGCTGTGTCTCAGGCAGGCAGTGCCGTCAGTACCCTACAACAGGACGCCGAGGAGAGCCTGCGGGAACTGAAGAGGGTTGCTGCCGAGTTGGACAACGAAACGGAATGGTATCGCGAGCAGAACAAGCAACTGTCTCAAGGTCAGCAAGCCTTTGGCGCTTAGAGTGTGACCAACGACGGAGGGGCTGAAAATTTCGACAGATGTGAAGCTGGGGAGCTAGGAACAATAGAGGAAAGGGAAATCGGGTCAGCCGCAAGACATCATTCCGCTCGACGACTGGGACTGAGTAGGAAGGGAAGAAGATAAGGACTACCGCGGCAGCATATCAGGGCAGTGTTTTTCTTTCCATTTTATACACATGAGAGTTTACGGAAACCGGCCTCTCTTGCATCCAGCCAGGCGTTTTTTTCGGTCAAGGAGTGTTGAGGGCGGCGGGGAAAAGGGTCCAGGCAAAGGTTTAAGGCAGCCGCGCAATGCATCGCATCACATCACACATCAGCAAGCTGAGTCGAGTCGAGTCAAATCAAGTCAAGCGAGCATTGGGCAGGTTCAACTGTTATGGGTGTTTTCTCTTCTTTCTCGTCCTTTCTCTGTCTCTGTGTGATGATTTCTGGGCGTAGATACCCGAGTACTATATTGACAATGATGAAGAAATGTGATCTGTCTTCTATTCTTCCTCCTAATGACCGAGAAATGGAATTGTCATTGCTCCGTGCTATGATATAGATAGCCGAAGCTTTGTTCGTGCTCTCAGTCCCGAACCCGTGTGTCGATCCGAGGATCTGCCTGGGGAGTGTAAGCCGACTCGGGCTGATTACTACTTAACGGCAGATTGGTCAACGACTCCAGGAAGATAAGACCATTTGACTTGCAAGGCTCTACTCAATGACTGGGCAACTCGTTCATTCAGCTGTGCATGTTGTGATACACATATTCAGGAGCTTTCGTTCGACGCTTGGCTGTCGGTCGATGGAATCGGGGAGGGGTTGGCGGCTCACTGTGCGGGCTGGTAGTATGTATTTAGCCCCTGAGGCAGATTCATAATACATTTAGTTGGGTAACACGACAAAGTTCAGCCCTCAGACGCGGTCAACATTGAGAGTGGGGTGGCGTAGATGCGCATGGTATAAAGCTCAAAACGGAAGTGATTTCTTTCGCCTTTTCGGGTTGTTTCATCCGTTCATCTCGGGTCAAGCTGTGTAGAATCCAACGTAATTGTGCCTTTCCTTTCGCTCGGCAAACACCCAAGCTGCCATGGATAACAACATCTACACAGGGGTTTGGACGAACTGGTCCCGTGGCACAATCTTGGGACCAACCCTCACCACAACCAGGCAATACGGCAATCTTCTCATTGCCTTTACGGCTCTTTTTGTCACGTTTGTCGCTTCCAGGCTTTGGAGGATCTGCTGCCTCGTTTTGCATCGATGTTATTCGACGGCCACAGACAGAAGTGCCATCCACCACCAGCGTCAAGTCATGCTCCGCAACTCGAGCGCCGCAGTGTCGGCATTGTTCAGAATTCTGGCTCTACTATGGGCATGGCGCAGATCAGGGATTCGACATATTGCCGGCCTCATACCCTTGCTCGTATTCAGCGCTTGTTACCTCGCGGCCTTTACGGCTGCGGGAGGTTTATCGTCAAATATTTCAAGCTCAATAGGCGACGAGGTCCTGATCAACGGCCACAATTGTGGCACGTGGGTAACAAATAATACGGCGGAAGGCAGATCATTAGATTTTGAATGGTTTTCGGTGCAATTAAACAGCGCAGCAAACTACGTCCAACAGTGCTACCACACCAACCAGACCAACGCGACAACAGCTTGCAACAAGTTTGTTCGCAGCAGCCTCCCAACACATACAACGAATACTACCGCCGAATGCCCCTTCCAGCATCAGATATGTCGCAAACCGCAATCAACGCTTCGGTTAGACTCGGGCTACATCGATAGTCACGATGATCTGGGGCTGAACGCCCCCAAGAATGAGAGATTTGCGTACAGATATGTGATGCACTGCGCCCCCCTCAAAACTGACAACTACACAAGTCACGTCGTCGAAGAGAACGGCAGAGGTTGGGACAGGTATCATTACGGTACTCACCACCTCGGGCCGCCTGACAACCGCACCGGCTCTATAGATTATATCTACGAGATCGAGGACTTAGACTCACAGTATATCGTTCCAAGACTCAGCTTGGCAGGGATCAACTTTAGATTAGGGCAAGTCCATCTCAAGAAGGCTGGGAAGATCATGGTCTCTAACAGCTTTGAAGCTATGATGAGGTTAGCAGGGATCGAGGTCAATCCTTGTCTTGGACTCCAATACCCGAGCTCGTACGCCAAGACGCAGACCTGATAGTTGCCTTTTTATCTGGAGCCGGAGTACAATTCCTTCAACGGATGGATGATGACTGGTATCACGCGACCACGCCATCGGGCACCATCTACTGGGAATCAGTCCCTGGGGGCCTGTATACCTGGCGCTCAGATGTTTCAGCATCGCCAATGGGATGCATTGAGCAATTCCAGTGGTGTAATTCAGCATACCCAAGAGACCGTGGCTGTGGGCCATTGGCAAGCGGCCGTGATTCTCTCTTTGGCGCTGCGCCATTGTTCAACTTGACAACCGAAGACTTAGCCACAGGTCGACCATTGTCATCTGACACGACTTCTGCTCGCCTCATATGGACTTGGCTGGCCATGACTGGTTATCCTACCAGTCTTTCAACCGTTCTAGGCTCTCTCGGATCAAGGTCGCTCGCATCTCAATCCACCCTCTTCACTGGCATTCAGTCGCCACTTCCGGAGAACCAATGGCAGTTGGATGTCCTTCAATGGTGGCACATCATTCTAGCTGCAGTACAGGCATCACGGTCAGTCTTTCTTCTTGATAATAATTTAGTGCTTTGCTCTGTTCTGGGAATTGGGTATTCTCGGTCGAAAATTCCATAGGATCGTTTGGCTAAGCTCTCCTTAGTGAGTTGACCATCATGGCATGTCTGTATACTTAAGCATCAATGGCAGGCCGTAGCCATGTCATACTCGATGATAATAGGCTTAAGCTCGCCAGTTGTTGATAGTGCACAGGGCCCGACCGACCCGGAATTTCTCGGATATCCATCACCACCGCTCAACGACCAGGAGCAGAACATTTGCAATAGTCAGGTATCACACCTAGAAGCGAATCCTACCCACACCTCCCCACCACGAGTCGGATCGAATATCCTAATACGGCATATAGAAGATTCGAAGCTCAACGCACACATCTTTCAGCTGCTTCGGCCTTTACTTTACCTTCACCACGGGTGCTCTCATCATCATCACGTCCTACATCCTAGAGCCAATCCACAACTGCCTTCACAGGCGCCAACAGCACAAGTCGTACGCTCATCTCGAATGGATCAGCAATAACAGCCTACAACTGCACCGTATGGTACACGAGCAGCTCATGGAGCAGGAATGGGCCAACTGCACCGACGACATCCCAACTACAGACCCGGAACTCTCCTTAGCGTATCTTGACATCTCGAACCCAGAACACCCGCTTCTTCGCAGGCCGGAGGGACCGAAGGGGAATACCAAGACTGCAGAACCAAGTCCCGTTCTGGCAGACCCCTCCTCTCCGACCGGGGCATCTTTGCATTCGGACAGCGCGGTTCACCTGAGTGGTCGTAGCTCGACGTCGTCGACGACCTCCGCATCGGACGGGTCCTGGGGACACAATGCCCAAACAGCGATAATGAATGTGAGCGGTCAGTTGACCGTTGAAGAGGCTGAGGATGCGGGTGCGAGAGGAGACACGATGGATTCTGCGGACATGGAAGGCCACGCGGAAACGGCTGCATGGAAGAGGGGGTTGTAGTGCCCAAGAGAAACTATCAAGGAATTCCGTTCGATTGACGTCGTAACTAAATTGAATGCGACACTTGGCGGTCGGTGGGTCTGTTCAATACTTGAGTATGCCTCCCTGGAGCACCCGCAGATGCACTGCAAGCTCCGCCATGATGGATCCTCGGAAGCCTCATGAGCAGTGCCCTCTGTACTCTGAGATTGTTCTCTTTATAAGCACCAGTTTCCCCAAGATTAACACATACGACCATACCCATCGGAATACACGGGATCCCGTCCGCTCTCCCATAGTTAAGCCGGTGAGGGCTGGATTAGTAGTTGGGTCGGTGACGACCAGCGAATACCCGGTGTTGTATGTTTTTGATGATTTTGATCTTTTTTTTTGGGCCGCACGGGCCCACTGGATTGATAACTTGAGAGTTACTCAATAGTGCACTTGTCAGCGGAGTGCTGGGAGGGTCAAGCGGGGCGGGCTCCCGTACCGTGCATCCATGGGGTGCGTTGTCGGCGCTTGGGGGGGGAGAGAAAGAACTCACTCGATTTGAGTTCCATGTTTGGGGACTCTCCGGGGTTTTGGGGGGTGTAGTGACAAGAACTTGGATTGTGACAGAGGTGGATGCGAGAGATGGTCCTGGCTACCTGGACATTTACAGCCGACGACAAGAATTTACAAGTTGAACGTTCGAATTTCAAATTCCAAATCCTGCTCTAACAGTATCTATTATAAAGCAGTCATGGCATCTAGACTTTTATCTCAAATAAGTACATCGCTTTCATCTGTACCCAGCTGGACTGAGTGAATTTCTATGTACGGTAGTCACCGTTAATCGTGCTGTGGAGAATGATGGTCAGCAACTGAGCAAAAGCCACTCGTTTGTGGAAAGAATGAAAAAGTAGACTGAAAAGAAACTCACATATACTCATGGCTGTAGTCGCAAGTCCAGTACTTAGCCTCCTTGTCCCCGGTGCCCAGCCTGACAAGGATGTGCAGGTCCTCAGCCTGCAGGATCTCGGAGGCGCGGGCCTCGTCAACAGTCTCAGGTTCGCCGTTGACGAGCAGCCTCAGCTCGGCGGACCCGTCGGTGGGGATGAAGGAAACGTTGGTCTTCTCAGGGACGACCACCGCGTCGGCAGCCTCGTCAGCAGCGGCCGAGGCGGATCCGGGCTCCGACAGCAGCGAGTAGCCAGTGGCGCACAGGATGCGGCCCCAGTTGGCGTCGCGGCCGTACAGGGCCGTCTTGACCAGGGGCGAGCGTGCGATGGTGCTGGCGACCTTGCGGGCGGCGGCCTCGGAGCGGGACTCGGTGACCTGCACGGTGACGAACTTGGTGGCGCCCTCGCCGTCGCGAACGACGAGCTGGGCGAGGTCGGTGGCTAGGTCGCGGACCGCGCCTGCGAGGGCCGCGTAGTCCGCCCCCTTCTCGTCGGCGACCTCGCGGCCGCCGGCGGCGCCGTTGGCCAGCAGGGCGACGGTGTCGTTGGTGGAGGTGTCACCGTCGATGGTAATGGAGTTGAAGGAGGAGTCGACGGCGGAGCGGAGCAGGGACGGGATCAGGGCTGGCGAGACGGGGGCGTCGGTGGCGATTATGCCCAGCAGGGTGGCCATGTTGGGGTGGATCATGCCGGCGCCCTTGGTCATGCCAGCGATGCGGTAAGTCCTGGAGGGGTCGGAGGGCAGGGTGAACTCGCGCGAGATGAGCTTGGGAAATGTGTCGGTGGTGCAGATGGCGATGGCGGTGGTCAGCCAGTGGTCAAAGGTGGAGCCCAGGGCGGCGTGGGACTTGGGGATGCCGCCTGTGATCTTGTCTATGGGGAGCCTGCGGCAGGTCAGTTGATATCTGGCGGGTGCATGTCCAGCCAGGACGCATACCTCTGGCCGATGACACCGGTACTCATGACGATGGTGGAGTCGGAGGCCCCGGTGACTTGGTCGGTATGGCGGGACATGGCGGCAGCATCCTCGAGGCCGCCCTTTCCGGTGACGGCATTTGCGCAGCCCGAGTTGATGACGACGTTGCGGACGCGGTTGCCGGTGCGGGCGAGCAGATCGCGGCTGAAGGTGACAGGGGCAGCCTGGAACTTGTTCTTGGTGAAGACGGCGGCGGCAGCGCAGGGGGCGTCCGAGGTGATCAGGGCCAGGTCAGGCTTGGTGGTGTTGGCGGGCTTGACGCCGACGTTGACGGCGGCCACGCGGAAGCCCAGCGGGAATGTGCCCGTCTTGGGCACGTACTTGAGCTTCTTTGCCGGGATTTCAAGCCCGTGTGTTGCGTAGGCCCGTGACTGGATCTTGGAGGCGAGCTGCCTGGCGATCCAGGCTGGGCGCTCCATGAGGACTGCTGGACCGTGTTAGTCTGGAGAAGTTGCTCTCGTGGTGAGTGGGAGGTGAGAGGTGAATGCAGTTGTGTGTGGAGGATAGATGGTACATTACCAGCGGGACCACGCACCTAGACGTCCTCTCTTCCCTTGTAGTACAGAAGACTGCTTGTATATATGTGAAGCAATTAATTAAATCGCTCAATGGTTGTTATGTTGTTGATCAGAACAGGACTCACCACCGGACCCGGACAAGACCATGTATAAATGTCCCAGGTCCCGGCGCATATGAGTCCCCAACTATGAGCAACAGCAGCTCCGCAATCGCTTTGGGCTGGGGAGCTCCCCATGTCAATTGGGTCCCTCGATTGGCCCGTGCAGCCTCAGAAAATTTTATATCTTGCATATCTGAATTGGAGTCTGCTGCACTTTTTCCTCAACCTCTTCATCCAAACATCTTCCTCACCCCGTCATTGCATTCCTTCATTCTCCAGCTCACACTTCCTGGTGGTTCAGATCGAGGCAGGATCGTGACAAGTCGCCGCTGTGCCACGACTGCACCTGAAATGACCCTTTCCATGGCGCTTCCTGAGCTTCCCGACCTCACCAAGAACATGGACGTGGACATGAACACGGGCCTCAAGTGGGCAGAGGGCTGAGGAACGCCTTGTGCTGGGACTCCCTCTCGCTACCTTTCCTGTATAGCAACTTCGCACGAGACGACATACCAAATCTGGGTAGACTACTCCGTCCGTTTTGCATTTGCCAGGTGAGTCAAGGTAGGTTTTACTGCCCAGGGCCTTCCAAGCCGACCTTCCTTCTCGCACCGTCTGCTCAGCACAAATTTTGCTGCGGCTGCTTTTTTTTGGCAGGAGGTGCACAGTCTCGGCACTGTGGAGCTTCTGGCTGCCTAGCTCCCCCAAGCTCCTTTATCCGCCCCGCCACGGGCCTCGGAGCTCTGCAGCAATTTTTCCCTTCTCATCCGCTTGCGGGCTCCTCGTTGAAAGGCCACCTCACCTCACATCAAGTCAAACCACAACAAAGGCTGCGACAGTCACCACCACACCCAGCCTGTCTATATGATCTCCTGCGCTACCTAGTCTACTAGCTGGAGCAGCTGGGGCCACGCAAACAGTTTTGCAGCCTTTTCTTCTCCCGTTTCTACTCCTGTCTGCACCCTGTTCCAGTTTCAATTTCCCGTCTCTGTTCTTGTCGCGTCTCTCCACCAGCCATGGCCGACATCATGGATGCCTACTGGCGCGCGCCAGCCATCGCGAGGTAAGCATTTCCTCCCCCAACACCAGCCATGCGCTCCGCGAGATAGGCTCTGACATGGTCACGCGCAGAACCTTCGCGACCGCCGTCCTAGCAACTTCGATTGCCTGCCACATGGGCATCATGCCCTACAGCTGGATCTACTTCCACTACCTGGAGCTCTTCCGCCTGCCTCCCCAGATATGGCGCCCCGTCACCAGCTTCCTGCTCACCAGTCCGCAACTGGGTATCGTCATGGACACATACTTCATCTTCCAGTACGCGAGCCAACTGGAGACGACGCACCCCAAGTTTGGCAGGAAGGAGGACTTTTTATGGTACCTGGTCTTCTGCGGCACAGTCATCATTGTAGGTTCCACCCCAAACACCTCGTTTGCCCTGCCCTGCCCTTCCCTGTCCTACCCATACCCCAACTGCACACCTCTTGTATCTGCCCGGATAGTGAAACGTCTCTACTGCTATCACGGTTCCTGAAAAGGAGGGAGATTACCCCTGCACTTCGGCCGGTCCGTCATTCGCAATACCTAGTTAAGGGCCGGTTCGCGGTGTGGGCATGGTGGGATGTCTCTATGGATGACTCGGGTCTCGATCTCTGTGGACTCGGGTGGTTTCGAGCGCCCTACATTACTCCAACACCATCATCACTTGCTGTCGTGTTACACTGTTTACTGTCAAAATCCTATGTGCACGGCTAACAAGTCAAAAAAGGTGCTCGCGCAATACTTCCTCGGAAGCCTTTACTTCCTGCAGGCCTTGATCCTAGCCATGTGCTACACTGCCACTCAGGATCAGAGAGGCCAGAAGGCTGGCTTTTTCTTTTTCACCGTCCCAGCTCAGCTCATTCCGCTTTGCATGATGGGCGCCAGCCTCCTTATGGCAGGCCCCCACGTCATGCTGCTGCAGCTGACCGGGCTTGTCGCTGCTCATCTGCACGACTTCCTCACCAGGTTGTGGCCAGAGTTCGGTGGTGGCGCCAACTGGATCCCTACCCCTGCCTTTTTCGCACGCCTGGTCACCACTCCTCGCTTCATGCAGCGTGAGTATGGCACAGCCATCCGCAACGATCCGAGGGCGGGGAGCTCTACCGGCGCGCAGGCGCAGGCCAGGGGCCCACTTCCCGACTCCTGGAAGACGAGAGGCTCCGGTCACCGTCTCGGTTGATCAAACATAGCATTAGCGTTTCCATTGCCATCGTGGTCTTTCAATATTATTGGTTTATTTCTGGCATCAAGCCTTGACTGTGGACTGCTTTACCACATTGCTGTGTTGAAATAGAATCCCGCCCCCAGACCTGCATTGCGACTGTGCAGTGCACATGCGGTCGTATCCGACTTTTCCTAGCTCCAAGCAAAAGACCGACTTCCCAACGAGACCACTATCCCACCTATCCAAGCGGTCGCATGACCCAGAATACCAGAGCGCCTTGCCGAACCCACCGCCGGAGAGACGAGACCTTCCCATAGAAAATAGAAATAAGGAAAACACACTGGAACCGCACAAGTCAGACAATCCAGCTAACCTCACCCGTACAAGTAGCTCTTCCCGCTTCCGATCGGCACCTCCACCGACCGCCCTCCCCGGTCCACCGTCTGCTCGACGATGCGGTCCTGGGCCTGGACCTGGGCCTGGCCCGGCGGCGGCGGTGGCCGCGTCGAGAAGCGGCTGTCCGGGAACGCCAGCGGGCCCGTGATAGCTTCCATCGGCGACGCGTCCGTGATGACCAACTTGGGCGGCTTCTTGTTCGGCACGCGGATTCGCGGCATGGACGGCAGGATGAGCGAGGGGATCCTGGGTGGGCCAGCACCCGCCCCTGCCCCGGTGATACCGAAAGCATCATTGTCTGGCGATGGTGATGACGAGAGCGATGATGACACTGATGGATGTGCCGGGGCCGGGGTGCCGCGGCGGCTGCCCCCGTTCTGGGAGGCTGACGAGGACAGAGGAATGGGGGTCGTCCTGCCGCCCTGCGACGGGATCGGCGTCGCCCTGCCGGCGCCTTGAGGTGGAATCGGTGTCGTCCGGCCCTGCCTGACGGTGGTGACCGATTCCGAGATGGACGGCCTTGGTGCCGACATGGACACCTCTGGCGGCCCGGCCAGCTCGATCTGGATGTTCCTCAGCGAGGTCTCCCTGTTGATACCGACGTCCCTGGTGATGCCGACATTCCTGTTGATGCCATCTACTCTAGGGCCTGGGTCCTGCGAGGGTGGCGAGGTGGCGGCATTTTTGGCTTCATCAATACCGTTCATGTACACTTGGATTGTGTACGGGTCAGGCTTGGTGAAGCGCGGCTCTGACCTAATGCTGGGGGTGGAGTGGTGGCTCGCCCGGCTGCCCACTCGGGACGGCACCATCCTGTCGCGCGGGATGTAGGCTGGGTGCGTCGGCAGCGCCGCCGTGTCGACGTGGCTGGCGCTGTCGAAGGTCTCGATGCTCTCCCGATGTTGAGGTTTTGGCTTCAACGCGACAGCGGCCAGTGGCCGGCCATGGATCTTGCCCTCCATGCGGTCGTAGTACTCGGCGTTGTTTACGACGTCCATCTCGAGGCTTTGGGCCCCCGGCGGTGCGTAGCTCGGCGGCGGTGCCCTGTGGTCGATGGTGAAGCTGGGGGCGGGCCTCCTGCTGTTGGCGGACGTTACGGACGCCAGGTAGCTCCCGCTACCTTGCTCCTTGCTGTAGAAGGCTGCGTGGTCCGCTTCCCTCTTGTCTTCTCTATCGTAGCGTTTCTGTCTGCACCAGTAGATGGTGAATAGGATGATGGCTATGACAAACAGGGCAGTGGCGCCGATGGCGATACCAACGATCGCGGCGGTGGAAAGCTCTTTTCTATCACCGCCCTTGGTCAACGATGTTGAGTTGCTGGCAGCCGATGTGATATTGACTGGCTGCTCTGAGAATATCTCTCCTGACAGCCCGAGGAGCACACCAGGGGCAGGCTGTTGTTCACATCCGGCTTGAAGGGCAACGAGGACTAGGTGATACATCATCAGCTAATGTCTAAGTTAACAGCCACAGGTAGTTCCGGTCACTCACAGTTAGCCACGTATGACGACGAGCTGGACTGAAGACAGGTTACACAGTTGTCGATATTAGACCCGTGGAATGCCGAGCCGTCCGCCGAGCAGTACGAGAAATCGGCCGCCCCTGTCTGTGACCTCAGGCCCGTCTCGACTGCTTTCTGTAACGGCTTACACGCAGTGTCCAGGTCGCATGACGCTGTCGAGTTGGCTTTGTGCTCCGGGTAGTCGAAGAGGCAAGTTGCTGAGGCGTACCGAAGGTTGTCTTGCATGCTTGTCAGATTTGACATCAATGGATTTTGCCATGGGACGGAGGGCTTACAGAGAAACCTCGAGCTATCTGACTCCGACTTGTTCACTGTCTTGCTAGTTTGCAAGCACTCCTCGCACTTCTTGAACTTGACGCCCGCCTCGGATGAGAAGTAGTCGCTGTCGTCGCACACAATATCGGAAGTACCAAGCGGTGTATCACCTTGTGCCGAGTCGAGGCAAACTGAGGCACACTCCGACCCAGGGGTTACTTGTAGTGCCAGTGTCCTCGAAATTATTGACGAGGCTGTGATGAACGCCGTGCTGATGACTCGTCTCATTGTGACCTGACATGGACGAGCCTCGAGGCTCTTGGAGGTGGTATAGAGAACAGCAAAAGAGGAGAGCACACACTCGTTATTTCAACGAGCAAGAGAGAAACATTTCACGAAACAAACGACCAGTAGTGAGGAAATCGTGCTACGAATAGTATGCACAGATCGTGGGAGGGCCAAGATCTGGAAATCAGGGGGTAGCAGAAGGGACGGAAAGGCAAGCCACCAGTCACCAGTCACATTCAAGAAGCTATAGGTAGGGAGGGAGCATCATATAGCAGCAGGACGGCAAAAGGGCCGCCCGGCCAGGGCGATGGAAATTGCCACATGCAGCACCGGAGCTTCAACGTCGTACAGTTCTTCATGTAGGTTGGCAATATACATTGCTGCAATATGCTGCGTAACGATGCAAGCAACATGCTGAACTGCAGCCCGCGGTGGTCAAGTGTCCCTGAGGGCCTGGCTGTAAGTCTGGCCAATGGGATGTTGTCCCCCGGGATCGACCCCATCTCCGAGGTAGCACCCACGAGACTCGAGCCAATGGCACGGGACCCGAGGGCCAGGACCCAGCGCGAAAAGGCAGTTTGGATGGTGGGAAACTCTGTCGATGAGTGGCGGGCGCTGGCGAGGGGGAGGGACAAGATGGGCTGAGTCTCAACGCCAATATTTGGCGGGAGGGCGCGGTGAGTTTGCGGGGGGAGCGATGTGAGTGGCCGCGTAGACGCCGGCCGGGTCCAAGGCCAATTTGTTTCCACCACCCCGCCCAATGGGGTGCGATAACGAGCGAGCCTAATGCAGGTCATTGCAAGGCCCGTGGGCGGGATTGGGCGGCCCCATTCCTGGAAGGTCGCGAAGGCGGGCAGGGAAGCTTGAGTCTGCTGCTCCTCATACTCTGCTGTGCCGCAATCGTGCCTCTGGTTTTCGTTGCTGCCAGCGCATCCACGGCCTGAGCCTGGCGGGCCTATTGCGAAATGCCAGGTCGCCCGCGAGACTTTAGTTGGGTATTCAGACGCGGCCGCCGTGGAAAACTTAAAACCGTGCGTTTCCATAAGCAGTAAGCACTTTGAGGCGAGCGGGTGTTCCCCGCTGCCACGCGAATCCTGCGCGGCTGTTGAGAGCAGGTTCAGATCCTTTTTGCCGCGCTCGCGCGTATCCATTCGCCGTTGCCCGTAGTCGTCTGGAGAACAGTGCTACCCGGTGTGATGCCTCATGCAGGCGTTGCAGGGACATGCATGCGGGTGACGGAAGACAATGAACAACAAGTAAAAGGCCTCCTTGCATCCCCTGTGGTGCTGCTCGGCACCACACAAGCGAGACAGGGGCATAGGCCAATAATCGGCGCTGCATTTAATTCTAAGCCAGAATATCTCGTGGTACATCGTTTTCTTAGCAGTTTTGCCCATGTCAGCAATACCAGCAAATATCTAAGGTATATAGCGCTATATTATACACATTATAGTTATACTTTATTATCTTTCATATGATTAGTGCTAAGAAAGTTATATTATTAAAGACCTCCCCTAATATTTATTATTTTTTAATAAATACCTATCTTTAAAGCATTTTATCATTATAAGTAGCATAATTAAACTTCTTATTATATAAAATAAGTATATAAATAAGGAAAAAGAAAGTAATTAATTAAATTATAAGAAGGTAATAATATAGTTTATATAAAAAGTTAAATAAAATATATAAAAAAAAGTTATTAAGGAAAGGTAAGGTAAGTAAGGAAAAGATATATAAGAAAAGGTATATAAGTTATTACTTTTTTAAAGAAAGTTTTTTAAGTTATTTTTATTTCTTTTTAACTTTTAATTATTTAATTATTTTATTCTTTTTTTCTTATAATATTCTTTTTATTATATTAATATAAGTTATCTTTAAAGCTATTATAATTAATAAAAGCTTATACATAAAAGCACTTTTATTAAGCATTAAATTCATGCTTTAATTACTTCTTTTTCATTAAGTACTTAAAATACTTTCTCTCTTAAAGGCATTTATAAATATATATTTTACTTTAAAAGCTATAATTAAAGTAGGTTTTATTTAAGAAGCATATATAATATTAATCCTTTAAAAGAGAATATCTTTTAAGCATAATTTAGCAATAATCCTTTTAAACCCTTTTTAATTTTAACAATATTTATAACTTTTAGCAGACAATGTAAAAGCGAAAGTTATGAGACTTTATAGCCTGCTATATAGTCCTCTTAAAAGGCGCTAAATTAAAATCCAGATCAACAATAGCTAACATAACTACCCATGATATTATATAAGCATTAAAGCCTTTTAACTTAATAAACCTCTTAAGGATGATAAGGTTTTCATTTAATAGGGCTTTCAGGCGCCCATAAGTTTCCTTAAAGGAGTTGTTAAAGATATAATAATTAAGATATGCTTTGCAAAGGGTACGTTAATTAGCAATCTTTTTAAATTCAAATTAGCGGAAGATGTTGCTGTGAAAGTAACGCTATAACAGAGAATTAACAAATTACACTATATTAATTAATTAATTCTTTTTCAACGTATCATTATATATAATTACCATTATAAGAAGAAATTGTGTTAAAATGCTAAAGGGTATTAAAGTTGGGGGGGTTGGAATAAGGAGGAGGGTGTTTTGGCGGGTGTGACGTAGTGAGTGCGCGTTTTTTCGTCAGGGCCGAGGTGCTGCTAGTCCATCCAGTCCATGTGGGCAGAGGAAGCCTGCAAAAGTGGACGGATGCAGCCTGTTAGATGACGATGGTCGAGGGCGCCACTCTATCCCAAGCAGCTGTTCTGTCTGCAGTAGACAGGCACACCTGGACCTTGGAAGTCAAACCTTGAGTCTTGGACCTTGGAACCTTGTTAGACTGGACCCCTACGAGCCCAGCTACCCAAGCTGTTGTCTCTCTTTCTCTGACACAAGATCTCTTGTGGTAGCCCCAAATTTGACCCCTCCACAATTGATGCACACACCCCGGTGCATGGATTACCGGCTAACAACGTCATCGCCCGAACAGGGATAGGCTCTGAAGCGAGGCGACTGACGGCAGCAGGATGCAGCTGAAGGTGCAAGGCTGAGCCACACAAAGCCACAGCGCCAGCCCGTCCTCACTGCCTGACAACCCCGAGCACCGCCGACAGAGCCGAGGGGGTGTGCACACAGCTCGATTGGGCAATGGGTCTTGGGGCCTGTGGACAATGGGCCACACACCTTGCCCCAAACTTGGACGGCCAGGCCGATTCGGGCCCTGAGCCACCGCGGCCACGCCTCACGTCCAACATGTGTGGTTTCCAACCCCGTCTCGAAACATTGTTACTTCACGTATTCTCCAGGAAGGGACAATGTTCTGTCTCTAATTCTTCCTCGCGATGTCTTGGACGCCCAATACCGCCCAGATGGGCCGCTGAACACTGGACTGCTGCCCAGTTTTGCCCCCAGACAGGTGCAACCGCGCTACCACCATCGCCACACATTCGCCGCGTGGAAATACAAGCCACGGGGCGATTTGCAAAACCAAGGCGGTAGCGCGGACGAAACCCGCGGAAGAGCCCAACGAACGACACCCGGCCGTCCCCATCAGACTAGTCCCGAGTCCGGCCCGGCCTACGCCAGGTAGCTCCTAGGGCTTTGCGTCATGGCAGCTTGGGAGGGCCATGATCTAGGTGGTTCCCCCATCTGGACTTCGGACGGTCCTGAGCCTGTTTTACATCGGCGTGGGACTACTTCTGTGCTCGGGTCCCTACGATATGCTGGGAACAATGTGGGAAATCCCGAGTTCCGTGCCTGATCTGAGCGTGTGCTTGCTCCCGCGACGCCCGGGTCCACTGAGCTGATGGTATAAGGGCCTTGCCCGCTGCGTCGGGAGAGCTGGTAGCCAAAGATGGCCCCTCTTGCATTGTTAGGCGGTTGATATCCGCGCCATGGCCAAGTAAGTGCGCGCCATGGCTGCGGTGTGGTGCAGCTTCTTGGTTGATGCGGCGATCAGAACTTGTAACTGCTATCCCGGGTTTGTATGTGAAAAGTGCTGTTGGGATTGATTCGGGGAGCTCTCGATGGAACTTTTGCCTTATCAATAGCTCTGTCTATTTCCTCCTTGCGATTTATATAATAGTAACAACAGACTTCTCTTGTCTTGAAACCTGTTCCGTCCATGTACTGTCGTTATGAGCTACCATATGCCCAATTCGTTCATACACCTCCTCGTCTCCTGCTGGCCTACCTAGTACCAGTAATTCCCGCCACTCATCTCCCTGCCACACCTCTCCAAACCGTTCTGTGTCTGCCACGTGAAGCAGCCAGACGGTGAATTCCTTCCCCAAGTTAGATTCCTCCCACTCCTCCGGTCTGTGCCACCTCTCCCGCTCCGATTCGGCATCCGACTTAGTATCTAACCCAGCATCTGACCCATTATCTGACCCGGGATTCGATCCTCCAGCGGCACTCTGCTTCATGTTGTCTTTGATGATGGCAGTTGGTCCACGTCGCCTTTGTACCGTTGGTCCGGCGCTGTGTTGCCCCCAGATCGCAGTGTTGAGAGGGGTATCCTCGATGTCGCAGTCAAGGAGAACTCTGCCATAGGCGGTCTTATACTCTGCCGCCCAGTTGGGCGCTCTGCGGGTAATTGTCATTTGTGTTTCGAGCACCGTAGCGCGGACCCGAAGATATGTGCCTTTGGGCACGACCTGGCCGAACGGGTCGTCTGGATTTGCCAGCGCGCACGCGGCTTCAAGAATCTCGGCCTGTGGAACAAAACCCTTGACGTATGAATGATCCGTGAAAATTTCGCCTTCGACCGAAGCCCATGACCAAGTCGGCGCGCGGTATTCCTCGACAAGATGAGTTCTATGAGTGGCAACGACTCTCCAGCACAGCTGGCCGTGAATTCCGGTGTCCCACAAGCCGGCAAGATACTGCAACGGTGGCATGTCTCCCGTCACTGCAAGTCCTTCCTTGTTCACGATCCGGGCGAATTCGCATGCAACACCTGAAAGCGCCGGGAGCTTGTCTCGCATCCAGCTGAGGTCGCGGCGGGAATAAGCCTGAACGACCTTGGCCCAGAAGGCAAGGCAAGTCGAAATCCTGTCAAGGCGTCCTTGATTCGCATTTTCCCCCACCCCCCTGATCTTCGTCGTTTCTAGACTTCGTTGTAGCTCCTCCATGCGCGGGAGGTCGAGTTTCTCTGGATTACCACACTCGCAGGCGCGAAGCGTACGGCACGTCCACTGCACCTCGTCAGTCGAGAAGGAGACGAGCCGGGTCGACAACATGTATTCCTGGAGCGTCCAGGCGCGGCACATGCTGGGGTCCACTATGCTCCTGGCGGGATGTTGGTGGAATCCCGAGAACGGAGTTCTCCGCGCGGCCAGCATGACGGCTGAGCCGTCGGCGGCCGTGTCCTGGTTCTGGCCGCTAGTATCATTGTCCTGTAGTCGAAATACAGCTTCGCTGTTCCTCCGGCTCTGGTGTAGGAAGGAGAACCTTGAAGAGCCCACAGAGGAGGCTGAGATGGTGAGGAAGGCCTGTGCATACACAATTGACATCTGAGCCGACTCATGTACCCAATCCTGCATATCGTCCTGGATGATACAAAGTGAATCGACCCAGAGGTATTGCACTCCGAGGTACCTTGCTAGTTCTATGGCATCTCGAATCGTGGCCGGTAGCTCATCCTCGTCTACTGTTCGAAGTAGCTTGGACATGTTTGATCTGATGGCCCTGAGTCCACCCCCGTCCCCCCAGCAGTAACTCAAGGCGATGTATTTGCCCGGTGTCCCAGACGGCGGCTCAAAGATCTTGACGTCCTGTACAGTCGCCGAGCTGCCAACGTCCAAGACTCGCGAAGGAAGGAAGGGCGAGTCCTGGTTGCATTGTTCGTGCTCCCGGGAGCATGTGTCGAGTTGGGCTTGCAAAAACTGGAAGGACCGCTTAGAATTCCCAGATTGACTGATTGCTGGTGCCGGAGGTACACGTTCCCATGCTGGTGAGTAGCCTAGATGATAACTGTGTCAGTCACTGTTCTGTACCAAGGCACTTCTACCGCTTGTTATCAGTTTGTAGACTCTAACGGGGAGACTTCTAATACCAGAGGGAGTAAAAAGGATTAATCTGGTAGGGCTGTAGGGATGACTGCCGTCCCAATCCTCCATTTCCACACTCCCATTTTCAAAAACGAACAGCTTATACGAGAGTTCTGCCCGTAAGGGCCATCCGCGTCTTAGCTTTGTCTGTCTCCAGAAGCGATCGACAATCTGAAGCAGAACGGCACAGAAGACGCAGTCGTATTGCTCTGCACGATGTTGGAAATCGTAACGCGCCCGCCACCAGAGATGAAAGCCATGTAGCAGTCCTTTCTGCTGCTGTCCCGGGCTGGCTTTGTTCCACTTCCTACCCTCCTGCTGGGACGACCCAGACTCCAGGCTCTCGTAGCTGAGGTTGAAGCATACCGGACACCATGGGTCTTTATCATCAACATAGTCTCCGTGCCACAGTTTGAAGGGCATGATGCAGTAGAATGACAGAGTTATAGTGTGTGAAGTTGCCGAGTTGGGCCATCCTCGGATGGGCTGCTGGACGAAGCCCCGCTCAAGCTGCTGCCTAAGCCAAGTAAGCCAGCAAGCAAACGAGCCGGGTAAGCAAAAAAACAACTCAAGCAAACAACCATCACAATTGCCGATCACGTTTTTTTTTTTTCTGCGCTACCTACCTAGGTACTTCGCGCTGCATTAGGCCAAAGCAATTGATGCACAGCTGCCTTGGCACAATGACCTTCCCATGAGCTTAACCTGCAACATCATGTTGACCCAGATCTTTGTGTGTAGATCTTTAAATAATTATGTACGATGCCAGTGCGTAATTTTATATGCTTAAACGGGGTGATCAAATTCAAAAGGATAAAGAGGAGAATGCTCTGATTCAACAGCCTACCATTTGCAAAATCGTAGCCGCCTTGTGATGGCGAAGTTAGGATCTTGATAATCAAAATCCAATCCACTACTCATCCAGCGGTTACCAACTTTTGTTTTGGGGAGCAGGTGGGCTCCCACATTTCTGACACCAATGGTTGTAGGTGCTATTCTAGTCCTTGACAAGAACTATGTATCATTCTCTATTCTGCCAAAAGCGCCTTTGTTCTCTTGACTTGCCATCCCATAGGGGATTATTTTTCAAAAACGGTTTATACGCCCAACCAGAACCGTGGAATAAATACGACAATGTAAGTTGAAGTCGTCTCAAGAACCGTTGCATTCTAAGGAGTTCATTTCATACATTCTGTGTTTACATACGACTCCAGGTCCCCGGGCCGCATCGTGGAAGGACGCATCTTGGCTTCGTGTCCACGTCAAAATTGGTAGAACAAAGCGGCGGCGACGGCGAGATTATTGAGCTTCTGGCAGCCGCATTGCCAGCAGAGCAGTACCGCCGCTGCGAGCCATGCTTGGAGAGTGTATAATGAGAAAGTGTATTCAGGTTTCCGGAAACGGACCATCACGTCCAACAATGGCTCGTGCTCCGAGCTGCTTTGTATCACATGGGCGATACACCCGGTGAATTAACCTGTCCATCCACTGGACTCTTCTTGATGGGATGTTAGTTACTCGAAGACGACTCAATCAGGCCTAGCTAATGTCCCGAATTTCAACGTATCAAGATCAGGCGTGGTATTGATTGCTCGACTAGTGGGATCTTCAGCCAGCGGTTCAACATGGCGAACCAGCAAGGCCTGGACGACCTCTCGAAATTCGTGCTGCAACAAACAATCGACTACTTCGACAACTTCTGGAAGTTCCAGAAGGTATGGGAGCCATATGAGCGCGTCTCAATATTCGAGCGGCTGCAGATCCCATTCTGGAACCCCGCGAGGCCGGATCCTGCCCTCGATGAGAACCGACAGGCGGTCGCAAGGGGCCGCCGCGACGTGCCGTTCCACCGGGTGACAAGGTCCGACGCGGCCGGCGCGGACGCGATGGAGCAGAGGATGAGGATTTTCTTCGAGGAGAGCGGCTACACATTCGTCAAGGTCCTCGGCGCCGGATCCCAGGGTGTGGCCGCCCTGTTCGAGTTCTCCGGGCAGAGGGTCGTCATCAAGTGGAGCCAGGAGCTGGCCGCCTTGGCCACAGAGATGTGGGCCATGAGGAAGATGGTCGGCGCGAGGCATATCGTCCAGGTGAGTGAGTCTTCCATCAAGCCGGGGTTGGTGAGTTGTGGCTGGGTTCTGATGGTGTATATACACAGCGTAAATGGCGACCGGGAATGATTGAAACTGATTGGGATAAGGATAGTGAGATGATGGATTTGATACTCACCCTGAAAAACACCTACGACCAGGCGCTCCTGGATGAATTAGGCCCTGGAATTCCTTTGATGGTAACCGGCTTTCCGTCACTATTACGACTCGCCCGAGGAGAGCAGCTGGGCCTGTTCCTAGCCTGTTTCCCTGCTTGCCTCTATACCCTCTGTTGCGCTACAACTCTGGGGCAGGCTATGCACAGGTCATGTCTCTCTCCTGTCCCGTTCCCATGCGAATCCTGTCGCTCGATATCTTGTTGACTAACTCCAAGGTGACAGTATGCGATGGAGTTTATGAAATATGGCAACTTAAATGTAATGGCTCTCGCTTCTCCCATCCTCGCTCTCATTACGTTCTTATGCTCCAGAGGGCGTGTCATCAAGTGACTCGAATTCCTATCAAGGTACTCACATAGTTGTGTTGACCATACTTGAAAACCCCTGAAGAAAGTCCTTTACATAAACTGCCACAAGGCAATATCACCGATCTCCGATGTGCAGTCCGCTAACACGTTCTACACGCAGGGTCTCCTCCGCAAGATATCGCAACAACAGGCATACCTAAAAGACTCGGAGATCTGGCGCGTGTTTCTATGTCTCTTCAGAGCCTGCGTGGCCCTGACCTACCCCGACAGGTGGGCTCCGGAAGGCTTTGTCCCCACCAACAACGTCGACGCCCCGACAAAGGAGGAGTTCGTCCCCAAAGACGCAGCCGGTGCTGCCCTGCCCACGGACTTGGGCATCATCGACTTCGACATGAACGACCGCAACGTCATGATCGGGGACTTTAGCACCGACCCGGCCCCGGACCACCCTCACGACCAGGTACCCGTGGTGAAGGTGGGCGACCTGGGCGTCGTCACGCGCCTCCTGCCAAGGTACCGCGACGACTTCTTCGTGATGGTCGCCGGGAGAGTGCGCGGGAACATGTGGTACCACTTCCCCGAGCAGTTCACCGAGACGTGGAAGAACATGGACGGCATGGAGTCGCTCGCGGCGGACGAGGTGGCTGGGAAGTACGGCTGGACCTCGAACCTCTGGCAGGTCGGGCGGCTCATGACCATCATGGTGAGTGAGAATGTCTCCGTCCCTGACAGGACCCCCAGCCCATCATGAAGTCTCGTTACTAACACGGTACGCACAAAAATAAAGATATCAAGGATGATCCCCGACGTGCCCCCAACCTGCGCCCAGGCCCCTATCACCAAGCCGGACGGGACGACCCAGACGATCTGGACGTACTCGGGCCACCTTACCGGCGAACAATTCGATCACTACGATCCCTTACTCCGCTCGACCGTCGCCTGGTGCATGGCGCACCGGCCGGCGGACAGGCCCGGCATCGTCGAGCTCGAGCGCCTCATCACCGACGCGGTCGCCGTCGACCGCTCCGCCGCCGAGGCAGAGGGCCGTGTCTCCATCCGCGAGCTTCTGGGGGTTCCGCCCGCGGCCCCGACGCAGGTGCCTTCTGCGCTTCAGGATCCACCTGCGGCTCCTGCTGCTGCTGAGCCTGCTGGACCCTCTGGGCCCGCTGCACCTGGTGGACCGGGTGGGAGTGGAGGACGTGGAGGACGGGGTGGTTCACGCGGTGGTGGCACGTATGGAGGCGGTGGCCACGGTAGAGGTGGCGATCGAGGCCGCAGGGGAGGAAATTGAGGCAGAGTCAGTGGTGACCGGGGAGGCGGTGGCCGCGGTGGTTGGCGAGGCGGGCGTAGTGCGCCATGACGAAGTGTAAATTCGAGGAGGAAAGGGTGTATATTATTAAGCTTGTGAGCCTGTATGGGGGACCCGATGTAGATAGGACACGTTTTGATATTGTGTACCTTCAAAGTGACAGTCGGTTGGTTCAGTGCACATCTCGGTGAGGACATGACTGCGAATCTCACGAGGGTTGTGGCATTGGAAGAACTCCAGAACATTGATGTAGAATATGGGGTTCTAATATTGGGTTCATGGACATATTTCATGGGAGTGAACAGTAAATGAAAATCATCAATGACTGACGATTGTCGGCAAACTTTTCAGTATATCGAGAGGTGCATCGGAGTCTGCAGAACGCCTCAGGGCAAAAATGAAAGAGAGGTCGTGTAAAACAGAATCCCTTGAGATGACTGAACTTCATCAAAGGTCTCAAGACAAGAGAAACTAAGCAACGGCGAGCTTTGACACAGGTTTACAAGTGCGACTGGCTCGCGGTCATGTTATTTACAGTGAGGAATGAAGCCCTACACCTAGATCTAGACCAACGTCCATTCTTCAACGTTAGAGCAAGCTTCATACACATTGTTCGCATATTCGACGTTCCAGTAACATGTGATTAGGCCAAAGGGGGCTTTATTGGGTGGTCGAGCACACAACCGAACTGTCCTCGCAACTCCGTGGTTCTCAGCTTTCGTCACACTGGATATGGCCTTCATCAACCCAGACCATGGCTAAAAACTGAAAGTTCCATATCGATGCGATAAATCAGCAAATTTGGAGAGTGCTTGAGTGAGGGTACCCTTGTGGATGAGGGTTGAAGGGGGAAAGGGGGTCAGCTGGCTGCAAACAAGTCACCGCCCCAGGTTGTAGCCCCAGCAACAAGGCAACCACCAGCAGACGTGGGTTGGTAAACCACACGTCCTGATGGCCAGCTATCAGTGCAAGTGGCCCAGTGGTTTAATTCTTGAATTGAATTACTGAGGTCTGGGTTCAACTCCCATGCACTGCTACAGCCACTCTTCTTGATATGGGTCTGTCCGTGAGGACAATTAGTGCCTATACCTGGTAGCATGTTCTACGAGAGTGGCGCGCTCTACTAACATCTAGGTTTCTTCCATTTTTTTTTCTCAAGTCTCCTTCTCGAGTTCCTGCAATCAGAAGAAGCCATGGAGCACATGGTAACGAGCACCTTGTTGAGGCCCAGGTATGGAGCCTTGAAAAGGACTATCCAAGCCTGATTTGGCTTGTGGTTTTCATCACGTTTTCCATTCAGGTTGTTACGCTTCTTATCTGGAAACTCGAGTTGCAATGTAAGAACAGCAATCATGTGAGACAGACGGTCTGGACATCAAGATTGAATAATGGTACTATGACAAGGGGCCATCGACCATTCCGCCAACAGATACGCTCACACTGCCGTCTATGCTTTTCCATTGGTTCCCGCAAAATTACAACGGGCTCTCCTTTCATCTATGGTTTCCCGCTTGTTTCTTTCACCACAATCATGTGCAGACACTCAAACATCTCAGTCTGGAGAATTGAGGGGCTCCCACAAGAGCCAACTCTACGACAGCCGGATTCCCCGTAGCCAAATCGATACGAACTGGGGGGGATCAGTACTCTTTCCAGACTTGCATAGAAGAAAGAACTCCGTGGCCTTGTTAACCCCCGGTTTAGCATCAGACCCAGGCAATGTTATCATCTGTGTGCCATGATCTCACTCATGAATCAATGTCGAACAGTACCAGAGTGTCGGGAAACTAGACAGGGTCTGTGCCAGCTTTGCACTACTGTGACAGGCCTGCTAGGGTGACGTTTGGACCTTACAGTAGCTTCCCCGGACCGGCCCGCAGCCCCACGTCACAGCCTTAGAACGTCAACTCTATACAATTTCTGGATCTCATGACCAATGCTGGTCTTCACACCGTCAGCAAAGACAAAGGTGAGCGTACAGTTGCACTGACTTGATCTAGTGACCGTCAAAGCTCGTGCTTGACTCGGACGATGGATCAGACACGCTGCTGAACTGGGAACCGACGCCATGCAGAACATCATCGCAACGTTCCAGTTGACATCGATCGCTGTGACAAGCACACGGATCGCCATTGGTTGTACGAGCAAATGCTTTATCAATTTTCTGGAGTTGTGGGGAGACCATAGATTGTTGGCGTTCTATCCTCTGTGCGGCAGTCTCGTCGGTGCCGGCCGCACGGTGGAGAGCATTCTCTTCAATCGCCTCAGGACGAACAGTATTGTGCTGTTGCGTAGCAGCATCGTCGAAGCCTTCATTCCTGCTAGTCACACTACATTGAGCTAAGAGTCAGGATAATGTTGGTGCAGAATAAGAATGGAAATTCATGCTTGGCATGCTGACCAGCGCGAACTCATGTTTGGAGAGACAAGGGATGCAGGTGTAATACGGAAAGGCTTGGCCGTTTCGCTCGATCATGTGGAGACATACGGCGCATGATCGACTTCTTCCAGGAATTCTCTGCTATGTTGGGTCCTGATAACAAGGAAATGTAATGAAGAGGCTGTCGATGGACAGATAAAAGATAGGCTTGCCTTAGATCGCCCGAGCCCCGACGTGCTTCATTCGACATTACAGTTGACTTGTACCCCGAATTTTGGGGTATTCGGAAAGACCAGGTGCTATATGGAGCGTGCGGTGAATTGAAGCGGGTGTGCAGACTCGTTGGTGACAGAGGATGCTCAATATCAGTAGTGCATCTCAGTAAACGTAGCGAAAGGAGTCTGGGCAACATCAGAGATAGTCCTAGGAAAGTAGGGAGCTTTATATCAGTTTCTCATTTGCAGGGCAGAGTCTGCCTTGGAGAGCTGTGGTAGCAGATACATATTCATCGTTCCCGCTTGCCCTGGAAAGGGCTGAGGTGTCTGAAAGCAGAAAGGACTCTCGTCGACACAGGGACGTCAACAACATCAATGATTGATTCAAAGCACCCGGGTTTCCTCATTCGGATAGGCGCCGGAGAGTTCCAGATCTCTGGGGTCATGAAGCCGAGGTTGTACAGCGCCTGCTAGTTCCTTCTGGTAAGCAGACCAAGGCCAAGCATCAAATCTGAATGCGTTACGGCGCCAACGATGATTCCAAAGAATTCAGCTCTACGAATGAAAAATGGACCAATGGCTCGTTCTTGCCTTACATGCCGGGGATACCTTGTCAGGACTACGAAATGGCCATTTACAAGCCAATGACTAGGGTTTCATCGATGAGTCGAGCAGAAGCCGAGTGTCCCCAGCCTCGCCATCTCCCAGACACCGAGTCCTACGAGGCTCTTCAAAGTCGGTACTATCCCGCGTCATCATGCGAGGTTACGAGCAATACGAAATACGGTCGAAGCAGTCATTGCTACCACCCACTCTCATCTCAGTCCGGAGAGCCTCCAAGGGCTGTCGCTGCTTAGGGCAATTCTCTGTTTCCCAAGTTCATGAATACTGACATAATGGGTGATTTAGGGGAGTAAAATCTCACATACCATAGACTCTCCAAGAGAACATTCCCGCCTATCCATTTGAGTCGATTGCGACTATGTGCCTATATGATGATA
This sequence comes from Diaporthe citrichinensis, assembly GCA_014872995.1. Lineage (NCBI taxonomy): Eukaryota > Fungi > Ascomycota > Sordariomycetes > Diaporthales > Diaporthaceae > Diaporthe > Diaporthe citrichinensis. Next base: position 53,176 of record JADAZR010000077.1, on the reverse strand, counting down.
ATTGAGCGTCATTCTCTCCGTGTCTCATCCCGAAAGAGCCATAAGGCTCACCTACGGCAACTCACGCATAGCTCAATGCTTACGAGCGTCTGTGGCTAAATATATGTAACGTGAGTCATGATGTGTTAAATACATTCAGAAAGGACTTCTGACCGCCTGTTGTAGGCCTTATCATGTACCTAGTCAAGAACCAAAGCCCGGGCTGGGCAGGCATCATCCGGGCACAGCAGCTTATGCATTTACCAATACACCTGCGTGCTTACATAGACGCAGAGGAAGGTGTTACGAGGATGCAGGGCGGGTGGGATGGTGTGCTCGCCCCGCGGCTTTGAATCTCAACTTAGTGGCGATGCCTATACGCAAATATCAGTCGAAGAGGCGATAATGACGCGCGGTAACATTTCGCTGGCTAGATATTATCGCTGGCTTGTCCTTCAAACGCGAATTTGGCGAGCATAGTATGTGCGCTCACTGTGGGGAACATGAACGCAACGGGCATCCAAATCTTGGCGCCGAAATGCATTTTTTGGCCTCAGTGACACCGCGCCATCGTGCCCTCGAGGCCAATGGGGAGGTTGGAGCATCGCCACAAGATCAGCGAGACGCGGCAGCTTATGATGGTTCTCTGTTTGGTACAATAAGCCTAGAGTTTCCTTAGGTGCGCGCGAGTGCCGAGGGGCTGACATCGCCCCGGCGTTCTCGTTGGTGTCTCGGTCAGGCAGAATTGCCGGTTAATCTTGCTGCATAATGCCGCTTAGAATTGCGAAGAATGCATACATCTGAATCTCCCGCACAATACGGTATGTCCTGGGCGGCTTTCAAGGCACTGTTTCTATCCCATTCAGTTCCAGTGCTTTCTCAGACACATCATCTGAGATACAATAGCTCGTTCCAAATCAGAAGTCTCGAGGGGAGATACAGGTTCCAGTCGCAAGGCTGGGTAGCCTGGAATCGTCCGGTCCTGTCCTTGAGCAGGGCGTCAGTCTAGGAACAGATTCATCACTGCACAGAGATGGGCCACTAGCGGTCCAGATCTGGCAGTGCCACGCAACCCAGTGGTGATCGTGTTGCATATATCGGGCCGGATGAGACAAGGACGATGGCCTGGCCAGGGCTCTCCAAGATTGTTAGAGAAGTGGTTGGCCGACGCGGATTCTCGAAATGAAAGCCGAGGGAGACAACATGTCGCCACCCAGTACAAATCTGCCAATCAAGCCTGACTCTCTGAAAGTAGAGGCACACATAGAGCCCCACGCTTAGACTGGCGGGTTGGCTCCAGAGACCGACTTGGAAGTATTGATAGCCAGCCATTGGAATTAGCACTATCCTAAGGCAAGCAAGCTGGTGCATCAACAGGGCCAAATGTCCGTGCAACCCGGACGAAGAGATAGTTGCCAAGATCATCTTCCATGACAGAGGCAGCCCGACCCACAGCCAGCGCCCGGCCCCAGGCACGGGCAATCCCACACCAAATCAGGCCCACGACCCGACCAGTCCATCCTCCACGACGGAAATATATGACTCCCGTTAATTCTAAGAGCGGAATCTACGCGCAAACCAGACATGCTGCAAGCTCCGCGAAGAGACTCCTTCCCGCGGAAACCCAGCGTCGGCCGGCCACCTTCGCACCAATCTGCTCACGGCGACAGAGGCACATCCAAGGCCCCCGCGCCACTGAACACAACAAGCCAATTCAACTGGAATGAGTTGCGCCCCACAGTGGGCAGGGCTCTATACACACGATCGCCTCGACCGGTGGGTTACCCGCGACGCCGTCGTTCGGGCCGTTCGAGCCGACGACACCGAAGGCGATGAAGCTGGACCTTGATCTCGGCACGATCGTTACGTCCATGTCTGCCCCGACCGGGAGAGGACATTGCTACAATAGAAATTTCTTCTTTGCATAGCTAGGATTTTTGATGAGTAGTAAATAAGAATAGATATGTGTATGCATCGGCAAAAAAGGTGTGTAGTGGAGAGTGAGCTGTGGTTACTTATGAGCCCATGAATTTCGATGGCTGGAGCATATATCCTTGTTATATAGTTGTTCACTTGATTGCAACGTTGCCTTTGATGTTTCGAAGGTATGGGAGACACATTGTACTAGAGCTTGTGATCATGATAGCGTTGCATCAACTTCGTGGGTAGTAATGGAAGAGGCAGCAAAATCATAAATAAAAGCTGTCGAGTTCTACTCCATGGGTGGCAGCGTCAGTGTGTGATTTCAGTGCTCAACCAAGAAGCAAAAGTCCGTTAGCGATATTGAAGTCATGGCACAGAGTATGGACCTCAGATAGGTGAAAAATAGTGATATTCCCTCAACGAATGAATGTTTCTGAAGTTGATATCTGGGATGTCATCCCGTTGGCTTGATCTACCAAAATCCCGGCGCTAAGAAAACTTTCCAGGCGGCCTGGTTACCTGACAGGGATCCCACGGCGGGCCTAGACCAGTCAAGTTCGGCGCCGTTACCCCGGACCGTACCGATGCTCCACACGATTCACAACTGCAACCTCACCCCAGGCCTACGTCTGACCGCACATTTACACACTTGAACAAGATCTATCTAAAAGTCAGCTGCAACTCTGCACAGAGATTATATGTTGCGGTACCACTGACCTCCTAGCGATGCTCACGGCCAGCAGTGGAATTCCCACCATTACGCTCGAGACCAAATACAGAGTCGAATTGCGACCCCATGCCAAGGAGGAGATCATCACGCTCGTGCTGGTTCATGCGTCTTTCGGGCTGACTTGGTCCCGTGCCAGCCTCACTAAGTTGTGCTGTTCCCATAGTTTCGGTGCCTATGGTACCAGTGGTGCTTGAATTGCCCGAGCCATTATGGTTATCGCCGAGTGTGGTCAGGGAGCCAGGAAGTTGGCTGTTGGCAAGCTCATACCGGCTGTTCTGTCCAATCTCACCGCTGATCCGACACTCAGTTAGCCTATTGAGTACCTAGGTAGTTCAGAGAACGAAAACAAATACCCAAAAATATTTCAATTGGTCATGCTGATCTTCATACCCAGGCCATTTTTAAGAGCAACACAAGGGAATAGGCAGTTCATTTCATAACCATATCATAAACCTCCTGTAGTATAAGTTTGGATGGGATTTAAAGTCTCCTCGCAGTTGATAATAGAATGATTAAGGCAGGGAAGTGAAGCAGTGCAGTGTGGTTTGTTGATCATGGGGAATGGAAACTGAATATTTAAACTCAAAAGGAGCTGAATTCTGACAAGACAACGCTCAAGAAAATCTGATGAGAACAAGTTACTGACCTTGAAGTTGAGGCTTGATAGCTATTTTGTGACATGTTGTCTGTGAAATCTATCTCATACACAGCCCTTGGCTACTAAGATTTGAGAATGAATAGTTATGTGATTGACATCTGATTCTCACCGTGAGAGAAACTCTCGCTATAAGAATGGGGTTGTGAGATATGTTTGGGTTTATGGAGAAAGAGGTGTGCTTTTGGCATGGAATGAATATGCATAGCGAGGGCGGAAGCCCCATCTTTTATGTCTGGGTAAAAGTCTTCTTTGCCAGCCTCGGGTTGCATGGTGCCGCAACCTAAATACAATTGTGCCTTGGAAATGAGTAATTTTTTGATCACAAGCTGTCATCGTTGGCGTGCATCACCCATTATGTTGCCACTATTGTCAAGGTAATTTTCCATCAACCACCATGTCAGCCAGAATGCACAAAAAGGCAACCACATATGTCACGAGAGGGAATACAGAGACAAGGCAGCTGTCCTTAATACGCCAATTCAGAATAAGACGGCGCTACCTTTTATATAAGGAAGAGGTCTTGTAGAAATTGTAGGCAAGGGGTTTTATGTCTAAGGGGTGTGGGGCCCAGAGCCTCAGTGAATGCCAGCAGTCAATGGGGCCTTCACCCATACACACACTCACACACAGCTCCAAATCCCCACCTTAACGTCAAGAACTCTTTACATTCCCCCACCCCCGGGATAAAATAGCACTCACATTAAGTCACCTTCCCCAAAACTTATCACCTGCTATCACAACCCATTACCTTAACAACCTTATTTTTTTAAAAAAGAATTTTTAATTAAGCTACAAACTAGTTAAAATGATAACTAGGCTTAATTATTAATTATTAAGACTTTTTAGAATTTAACTGAACCTTTGGTGATGTGGTATTTGATGTAGCGTTTGTAGAACAGTTTGTGAGTGTGCTCTTTTTTGTCCCGGCCGTGTCCCCGTATTGAGTGTGGTTGGCTTCTTGTGCATTCCAGCTGCCTGTATGTCGGGACATCCTCGGCTGACTGCAGGCACCTAATGACAGGGACGTTCTCGGCTGACTGCGCCTTGCATCTAATCCCAGCACAACACACCCAGATCACCCCACCTTGGGCTCATGTGTTCAATATCAGCGAAAATCCCAACACACATGTTGTGTCTACTCAGGAAGGTGGTGATCGAATGTGCATGAAACTAGCATTGATAAGGCTTTCCTGGGAGATTTCAAGTATCCAAGGTTCATCATTTTGCAGCACAAAGCTTACTTTATTTGTCATTATCCCGAGTCTGCCAAACCTGTGCCAGTCGCCGGCACCAATTTGAAGCCCACGTTCTATGTGGTGCATGGATTATCCTCGGTGAATATTGCGATCAGTGTTGTTACAAATTTCAGGCTTGATATTAATGTTTGTAGTTCTGAACGGCCATGAGACGGTCCTCACGTCGAAATGACAACAAAGGCACAAGGTGACAGTAAAGAATGTTTAATTTACAACTAGGGTTGCCTAAGAAAAAGAAAGGAAAAGCAAGAACTGCCCAAAGGTCAGATCGCAGCTGCCTTTGAGGCCAGTTGGGCTGATAAGATAAGCCAACCAGACGGGCCCCAGAGGGGCCCTGCGTATGATCAGCCCCACGGCCCTGACAGGCCAGCCAGCAATTAGTCACAGCCCTTCACTCCCAAAACCGGCAAGGCTTTTGGTTAAGATAACATCTACAAAGTGGAATTATCTTAGTCCATACATCCAACTGTTATAATGAGCACATATATCAAGCCCACTAAGCAAAACTAAACATGGATCCCACCTGCATCTTTGTCTGCTTATGAGGCAGTTGGGAATCATTTCATGGTAGGATAAGATTACCACACAGGACCATCACAGTGAGCAGGTAATGGTGCCATTGGCTGTGAGTGATATCCATCATCTTTGGTGAGTAGCAAAAGATGTCTTCCGGCCTCACTCAACTGCAAAATCATCCCTTGCTGAGAAAAAGATCTTTACTACATAGGGAAGAGGATAACCATCCTCAATAGTACAGATATGCAAGACACTCAAACATCTCCACAACCATCAAGACTGGTTCACACTTTAACAAGAGGAGAAAGGTTACCTACATCTCGAGTTTTTAGATATTTAATAATCTGCTTCTTGCTACAGGCGCTCAAAATTCCCAAAATCATCAGTCACAAAGAAAACATTACATGAATTGTTTGTGAAAACTCATACCCTACACTATAAACAAAACAAATCATATCACCCCTTAAGCATTATCCCTTAACAAAGTAATAAGTTATATAAGCTTATTAAAGTAATTAAGATATATTTTTATATTATAAATATATATTAGTTGTTATAAATTTTATAATATATAGTTGGTCTTTAAAGTATTTATATATGTAAAAGAATAGTGTTATAAAAATGGTAAGGAGTTATAGCATATTATTTATCTATGTTATATTGATAGAGTTGCACATCCTAACCATAATTACAGCATCACCTACACTTGCAGACATGGTTAAGGAACCTAAAACACCCTCTTTATTGCATGAATTTGTTTCGCTGAGCAGAGAAATCTTTTCAGCTATAACTTTCAACCCAGTCTTGTTGGGTTATCATGTGTGAGAAGCACAACTTAAATCCCGAAAATAATCAATCACCCCCTGAAATTGACTGCATAGTTACAAATTGTATATAAGTGGGCGTCAGACCATTAGGAATCTTGCAATAAAGAAGAAGCTTTATTTGTGGAGGATGCTCCAGCTGGGAAACGTGAACCTGTCACGACAGACAATAAAAACCTGAGTGCTGCTGATTCATATTTCTCACTAGAGGCATCGGTAGGATAGATCATTTCTCATTGTGTATATCAAGTGGAAGTTGAATACTTTTTTATGCAAGAGAAGCTTGGTGACTTCCTCTTGTGATTGATCATGCTGGGGAGCCTACACCCATCATACCCTTGCAGCTCCTTAAAGAGCTATGAGATCTTGTTTATGACCATACAGCTATTGGAAGTCAATCCTTCTCAAAGTCCGGCAAGACAGACACAGAAGACGCTTTACAGCGATGATACATGGGGTTCTCTAGGTAGTGACTAACTACATTGACATGGCGCAACGGACCAGCACGAAACGACTTTTCGCTGTTCAGGGAAGTTTAATGGCCAGGGACTTGAACCGTCGGCAGGAACTTGGGGACAAGCGAACACGGGTGTGACCCAGACTGTTGGACCTGCTGGCAGGCGGGTCCGTGATTGCAGCGTCATCAGGTGAACGGTTACCTAACCTGAGAAGCAGTCGTCGTTACGTTTTGAAATAGTCCTCTGGTCAGTGACTCTCGCTTATGTATTTGATGACGATCGTCTCTGTACTTTGTGGAAAGTCACATAGTAGTGCAAGATCGTGGACATTTACGTGGACTTACACTCAGGAAACCCTACGTGCAACGGTCGGTCTCCGCTGAGCGAGCCAAATCCGCTGCTCAACCATTAAATCCTGTCTCGTGAAGCATGAACACAACGTCTATGAGCGTATGAGATGATGTTTGCCTCAGTCATGTGGAAGTACGAGTGCCTGGGCTGGGCGAGCTCCTCCCGTCCCTAGCTTCACACATGATTGACCTGCTGTTCGAGCCCATTGGCTTGAGAATACGGAAATCACCAATCGGCTTGATCAAGTGCTCATATCCTGCCAGCTCGATTTCTGATGAGGCGCGTAGTATATGACAGCTCGGTACCCATGTAGGGTAGACCGATATGTCCTTGTCCTGTTGGCAAGAAGAGGGAGGACAATGTGATAGTTTGGGGACTCTTGAGCGTACATAAATAGCGGCCTGTTCGAGTCCCCGATTGTTGGAGCAGGAGCAGCTCGTCTTAATGCCCCAAATCATCAATAAGTAACATTCCCCTAGTGATGAACATGATGATCATCCGGGGCTCCCTATCCTTCGCATTAGCCATATTCAGCTTTAATGCATGGGCGAAATACCTAGGTAAATGGGTAAGTCCATCCTGCGATTCATCTGCAGCCGGAGGAAATCTTCTGAAGCTGAGCGAACAAACCAGGGCTTGGAGAACGTCGCCATCGCCTGCCCAAACGACGATTCTTGCACGTACAACTTCCGGATCACCAGGGGTATCGGGACCCCCGACCAATTCTATCGACACACGGATTGCAATTTCACCATCAACAAATTCCTCAACCACGCCGCGTCGCAGGTCAATCTGACCGACCAGCCCTGCACAGGCAGCTTCGATGAGTTCAAGGTCAGCGGCCAGTGGTACTACCGCGGATTCATCACCTTCCGCATCATCCACGACGTGTCGGACAGCTGGGCATTTTTCGGCTATGAGGCCTCGCAGGTCCTCAACGCTAATGCGTCGCGGATGTCGGTCAGCGACTGCTATCAGATTGATACCTTCAATGAGACCGACCGGCCTCCTGGGTACCCGATGAGCAGGACAGACGGGACAGGACTCATTGGTGCTGTTGATGGTGGTAAGCTCAACAAGGCGATTAAGGGCATCTAAGTATGATCTTGCGTTTCTCAGCACTCATATACACACAAGCACGCATTGTTTGAGTAGGACATTTGCCCTGAAACGTCACTGGAGGCGACACACTCTGCATGGAAAACACTGGTGTTGGTGAAGCTGATCGGAGGGCAGATCCTGAAACTGGCCCGGGTGAGGGATTGACATTGTTGGAGACAATATTGGGGGTTTGGCCGTATACCTTCATCTCTATCGAGAACAAATCACAAGACTGTCGTGCCGGCGAATCTCCAAGTTGAGATATGTGAATTTGGATCGTGTCAGTGAGCCAAGTCAAGACAGGAAATGCCCATGTGTTGTCCAGGGGTCCACGTGCAGCAGGATCTTGGAAATTCTCCGGAGGCCCGAAACCCGGGCCTCTGGTATTTAGGTGAAAAACAAGAGCCCCAAACAAACAAATCGAGACAGCGACAACACACACTTTTTTTTATTGCGAACAGTGACCAAACGCAAGTGGGACTCATGTTTTCCCGTTGCCTGGCCATGCCTTGTCCACTCGGGCAGCAGTGTTCGCGCCTGAGGATGACGGCGGTGACACAGCAGCACAGTATGAAGCCGAGCCCATGTCCTATTCGCGAAGCGGCATCCTGCTTGCAGGTAGGTCTGTCTGCGCACCCCTATCAGCCACAGCGCCTCTTACTGCCATCATCTACGGAACCGTTGAGTTCTTCATGTTTAGGTTTCCATAGAAACTGGCCTTTCACTCCAGCGCGTAGCGTTCTGCCGCAATTGGTCGAACCATAGCCAGCACTAGATGAGCAATCTCGGCGCGGGGCGGCACTGTGTGGGCAGGGTGAGGTGGGGGCGGGCGACCCTGAGTGCCCAAGTCCCGAACGTGCATTCGAAAATCTGCCCTACACCGGCATTGCCAGAGCTTGTGGGCCGCTACTGCACAGCTGGCCTCGCTCGTTCCCGCCGACTCCGTTTCATGAATCCGCCGCCGCCGACGACGACGACAGCAGCAGCAGCAGTAGCAGCAGCCGCCGCCACATTCACGGCATTGCGCAGACCTAGGCTGCCTGGCCTGTCTCTGAGTGCGTCCCGCTGCTATCATTACCGGCCAGCAACTCCGAGGCGCAGCTTCCTGCCCGCATTCCGCTCGCCCCGAACCGCTTCAGCTCCCGAGTGTGTCTCTCTAGTGCCTCTGGCTCCGTCATCGCCAGATCCGAAGACCCGAGGTTGGTCTTCCCTTTGACACGGCTTCTTCCATGTTCCTTCGCTCGATCTTGCACATTCAGGACCTCCCAATCTACCGCGGCCACTGTGCTCCACTTCGAAAGGCACGGGGAGAAGCCGGGACCGCCATCTAGAGCCGATATCTAATCCTGAGATCCTCGCAGGTGATCACAAAAAGGCCAGCATGAGGATAGGGTGCCTGCAGTTCGCGCCCCAGGTTGGGGATGTCGACAATAATCTGAACAGGGCCGATGCCGTCCTCTCAAAAGCCAACCCGGACGACCTGGACAGCCTGGACCTTTTGGTCGTCCCGGAAATGGCATTCAGCGGTAGGCTTGAAAGTCCCTATCTTCACTTCATCCGGCACAGGACCTCTGCCAGACCTCTGTCGTGTCTCGCTCTGCAAGATAGATGGCTGACCAGGCGCAGGCTACAACTTCACCTCGCTCGCCCACATCATACCCTATCTGGAATACTCTGGAAGTGGGATCAGCTCCTTATGGGCGAGGACCCTGGCGCTGAAGCACAACTGCCATGTTGTGTGTGGATACCCTGAGAAGGTGGACGTCTCGGACAAGTGGCCGACGTCGCCCGAGTACTACAACTCAGCCATCATCGTGTCTAACGAAGGGGAGACCATCGGGAACTACAGGAAGCATTTCCTGTACATGATCGATGAGACATGGGCACTAGAGGGCGACGGCTTCGGACGGGACGACATCCCTGGGCTTGGGCAGACTGCGATGGGCATTTGTGAGTGTCTCCCACTATGCCTCGGAGGCAACGTCACTGACCCAATCCTCAGGTATGGACATCAACCCCTACAAGTTCGAAGCCCCATGGCATGCCTTCGAGTTCGCTTTTCATGTCTTGGAAGTGCGGGCGAACTTGGTGATCCTGTCCATGGCATGGCTTACTAGAGAAGACGCGGCAACCTTCACCAGCATGCCTAATGAGCCAGACATGTAAGCAGTGTCCCAATAAGCCTTGGTTTATCGCTCTTTCTAGTCACTGGGAGGGTTTCCAGAAGACTCACATTCGGCGTCACAGGGAGACTCTCGCCTACTGGGTCCAGCGTATGGAGCCCTTGATCCGGGCCGAGACCAGCGAGGAAATCATCGTCGTGTTCAGCAATCGATGCGGCATGGAGGACGATACCGTGTACGCAGGGAGCAGTGCCGTGATCGGCATCAAAAACGGGGAGGTCAACGTCTACGGCATCCTCTCCCGGTGTGAAAAGAGCCTTCTCGTTGTCGACACGGATAGCAAGCCCCTTGGGAAGCTCGTCAACCGGCCAGACTTGGAGGCAGAAACAGAAACTCCACCCGGCGATACTGAGGCCCCGGTGGACCCTGGCAACCGCGCGACTCTAGATGATTCCTCTCGCATTGTTTGACGTGATGAGGTTGAGGCGGCGCCTCAAGAAGTCTCCGCGAAGCTCCCCTGAGGTCGCAGACCCCATCGCTTTCTTGATACAGATATCAGCAAACTTTGTGTCTGCTGAAGAAATCGAGAAGACGACGACGAGTGTCCTGTGCGAGTCGTTTCGGAGATCCTGCACAGCAGGCCGCAGGCCTCAAAGCCTGATGGTAAGTGCTCTACCATGTCATAGTACCAGGCAGACCGAGTCAATTTCACACCAAAAGGTCTCTTTGAGGCTTGCTACTTGATATCGCTAACATTTTTGAAAACGGAAGGGCATGCTCATGAAGGAAATTGTCAGTCTCCTCCGAACAACCAACAAGCAACCACAGAAACCGCGAGGTTTGCTGCATTATCTCTTGGACCAGTGATGGCAGCCTCCGAGGGGCTCGGGCCACTGCCGACTGGGTAGAATATAGTCGATCCAGCTTCCTGGGACGAGCTTTGAGGTGCTGTCTCGCGTCGCCAGACGAACCACCAACAGCAGGTCCACCGGAGGGCTGGTCAACCACCTAAGGCGGCCGCGCAGTGAGTAGGCCTCGGCAGGACCCAGTAAGTATGTCCGTAAATCCGGCGATGGACATGATGATGAAAATTTTCGGAAGGAGGACCGCAATCGCGTGGTTATGGGCCGTTAAGCGGCGGCTATCAATACACTCGGCGCGTAAGCCGCGCGTGTGTCACCGGATGAGCCGCGGACGCTCGGGGGCAAGCCGTGGAGATGCGCACGACATGATGACAAGTCCGAGCTGAGAAGGGTCGCGGTGTGACTCTTGATCCTGCTACGGGCCATGCCCGCTCGAGAACAATTTAATTCGCGTGGCTGGACCGTATCTCTGGGATCCAAATTTCCGAATACATTGTTACGTTGCACAATCAAATCAAGACTGCTTCTAGAATGCCCTTTGGTTTTTGCCCTTTGATTTTTGCCCCCTGAGTGCTTCTTCTCTGACGTCTCTAAATAACCCGTGACAGAAGCCGGATGCGCCCTGCCCCTATGAGTCTGCGAGCCCACGTAAGCATGGTACCTCAGGTCGTCATGAGCGTTGTGGATGCATCAAAGATTGTACGGATCCTCTCTTCTGCTCCACGGAAAGAACCCCGACCAGACGGGACTACACTTCAGTCGATTTTGCCGCTGGATATCCCCAAGGTCTCGCAAGAGAGCCCGTGTGAATGGCTGGCCTGCTAGTATCGTGATGGTGACTGCGAAGAATCACAGCGCTTGTCCAGAGTCTTTCACACTGGAGAAACATGTCAGGGGAAGAAGCCATGATGATATCCAGGGAACATCGTGCCATAATCGGCTGGTGCCGAGCCTCCGTACTCAGGGGTTCGAGGGTCGTAGCTGCGACATGGATTGCAGAGGGCGGACGAAGGAAGACGCAGGAGAAGGTTGGTGATGACGGGCAATATTGGGGGCCGTCGTGAGTGGCTGGGATGGCAAGGACCAACATGCAGTCAGCCCAATAAGATGCTGCAGATCTGCGAGATATCTGGATTTTGGGCTGGAGCTTGACCTCTTTGGGGAAAACAGGGTTGCGGCTGGCGCTTGCGGCACACGGCGGGAGGGTTGTGGAGAGCCAATGACGGCCGAGGTCAACACGGCTTGCACCAACGGGCACCCAACAGGGTGTGAAGATGGGCAGGGGACCTTGCATCTGCGTCGCATTGCGGCAGGTGATATTGGAGCTTGCTGATCCTCTGACTGGTCAATTCAGAATGCCACACCCAAGCTTCTCACCACAAAGGGCTTGTTCGGGTCCCCTAGGTGGCCGAGTCCTGGCGGGCCAAGAGCCGACCGGCGGAGAAAGGTGTGAGGTGTGGGAGGCCACGCTCAGGTCACGAACAGCCGAGCTTACTCGCCATTTGCAGAGCTGAAGGAGCTGGAGGAGGAGATGATATCCCGGCCCAATGGAGTCCTCTTCCCACTTTCCACAAAGCATGGGTCGCTGCTGACTGGCATCCACTGCGGGAATCTGTGTCGGTCGGGCCTGGACTCCTCTTTTGCGCATCCGAGTTTGCCTCCATGTCACACCAGATCACACCCTACGATCGACTTTCTTCCTCATCTCACCGTGGACTTGGAACATTCAACTGCGACACTGGCGCTAAAGCTTCTTTCAATCACCAACGCCAGGAGAACCAACCTCAATTCTCTTGGCTGTGGGGGATCGTCCGAAGCTTTTATATCGCTCGACGCGCATGGCGTTGGGGGCCCTGGACCTGTCCGATCCATCGAGCTGGTTAAGTGCCATGTGCACCGTCGCACAGCAGCAGTACACATGTGGCGATAACGCTGTCTGAACCCGTGTCTCGCCGCCTTTACTTATTCCGACCCCGCACGTTCTTGATTACTTCTCCCAAAGGACGCAGTCTCGCTACCACAGCAAGACCACGAGCAAACCTCATCATGAGGCCCACACTGGCCGTGAGCGTGGCGCTCGCCAACTCCGCGGCCGCCATACTCGTCACGCCGGACTCGCCATGCGACACCCAGTGCGGCAATGTCCTCTCCGCGACGACCGGGTCCGATATCGAGTGCGACCAGAACAACTACGGCAACGCAGCCGGGACCGTGTTCAGGAACTGCATGAACTGTGAGCTCAGCAGCAAGTACTATAGCACCGAGCTGAACCAGTCGGACCAAGAATGGATGCTCTACAACTCCAGATTCGCGGTTTCATACTGCGTGTACGGTGACCCGGGCAACGAAAACATCGGCGACAGCCCGTGTGTTACTTCGTGAGTGATGTCCTCCCATTGCCACAAAGGACCCCGAACTAACAACCACATGCAGCCGAGCGTGTGGTGTCCTCAAAAATGCCATCCAATTTGGCAACTTCAGCACCAACGTCGGGGCATACGACTACTGCCAGCACTGGGACTTCAGTGAACTCACCAACGGGTGCGAGCAGTGCTTACGGGCGAGCGACGACAACTACCTCGCCAACATGGTGGCCCTGCTCCAGGTCGGCTGCAGCCAAAAGCCCGTCCCCGGCGCCACCGTCGCCGTCGAGGGCGGCATATTCTCCAACACCCTGCTGACGGAGGGCACGCCGACGCCGATAAGCAGCTGGACGGGCGACGCCGACTCGGGCCCGCTCTCGCTCGGCGCCAAAGTCGGCGTCGCCATCGGTGGGCTATGCTTCGCCCTTGTGGTGGCCGGGTTCTGCATCGTGTGCAACGGCCGGCGCCGTCGCCGCGCCTACCTGCGCAAGCTCGAGATGCGGCAGAAGGACGCCGGGTGGCCGCATCCCGGCGGTGGCGGAGGAGGAGGGGCGGGCAGCAGCAGCGGTGGTGGCGGCGGCGGCGTGATCCAGCGCGGGCCGGACATGAACGAGACGCCGCTCAGCCAGAAGCCGCTTCGCGGGTGGGACGACTCGCCGTTGTCGGCGACGGCCACGGATACCAGCTACGGGCGCTACTTCTCGCCGTACTCGTCGCATTACAACAGCCCCGTCAGCGCCGCCGGCACACCCGCCATCACGGCGCAGCAGTGGCCGAGCTTCCACGACCACCTGTCGCCTCAGGGCTACCACGATCACCACTCGCCGCAAAGCTACCACGACCCGGGCCACGGGTTCGCGGCGCAGGGGCAGGGCCAGCACGGGTTCCCGTCGTCGGCCCAGGAGAAGGCCATGCAGGACCAGCACGACGCAGAGGTCGCCGCCGGGCCGTCGAGTCACCAACCCATTCACATAGGAGTTGCGCTGGGCGGTGACGAGCCGAGCATCCGGACGGAGCCGTCCAACCCGAGCTTCCGGGAGCAACACCGCGGGGACGACGGCGCCGCGCCCGAGGAGTACGAGCTGCACGAGGTCAGCAGCGCGGGCGGGAGCAGTGCGGGCGGTCCCAACGCGCCCATGATGGGCCACAGCAACAGCTTCAAGAACAGGTTGGCTAGGGGTAACGTCGCGCCGGTGCTGCAGCATCCTGGGTACGGAAGGTATAGTCCTGATAAGTACCCGCCTCCACCGCCGCCTGTGCATGGGATGCAGGATGATTAGGTTGGTGGTGGAGGCCGCACGGGAGATTGGGACTCAGACGGAGCTCGATGCGGGCCGGAGGTTGATCTTGGTGATTGATTTGTGTGATCTTTTTGTCAGCCTGGAGTTTGGAGTTGCGGCAATGTCCTTTAGCAAGTAGGTAATTGAGCGTCAATGTAGTTAATTGAAGCGCTACGATGTTGTCATGTTGACTTATTGTTGATGTTGACGTTTCCTGCTGGTTCCCCGCGCAACCATGACCACGTCTGAGACTGGCATGCAGACAAGAATGTGGCGGCTTGGTCCCGACTTCTTTTCCAGACATGTCACATTTTGCAGAAATCGCAATGCTTCGTATACTCATCGCCCACTCTGATTCGGTTTATATTAATGAGCGGTCAAGCACAATCCTGATGGATGCTTGAGGGAACCGTCAAGGTGACTAATGGCAAGGCCGAGGTCTCGCTTGGCTGGGAATACCTGCGACCGGGTGGCCTGGAGCTTCGCCACGGCATCACATAACAGCCGGTTATGGCCCATTGCTCCAGATATAAAGCTTCTCCAGAAGGCAATCGAGACACCACGGTTCGAATTAAAAGACAAAATAATACTTTGTATGGGCCATGTAGGCGTTGCAATATCTGGTTTCCAAGCAACCGCTCTGTGCAGGCACGGTCGATCAGCGGCTATTTACACATGTAAAATTATGTAGAGTAGAGATTTTAAATATTCTAATGCATGATGCAGTATCCGGCAACAGATTATCTGATGGCAGAGAATGTTCACGATGTTCTCCTACGACAGGTCATCCTATGACAAAGCATCCCAGAAGACGTGACCCGATAACAGGTTGCCCCACAGCAGGGTATCCCACAACATGGTACCCCACAACAGGAATCTCGCAGAGAGTATCCCACGGCAAAGTATCCCACGGCAGAGTATCCCACGGCAGAGTATCCCACGGCAGAGTATCCCACGGCAGAGTATCCCACGGCAGAGTATCCCGCGACAGATTATCCGATGGCAGATTATCCCACGGCAGATTATCCCAGAGGAGAGAGGAGGTTACCCCAGAAGAGGTTACCCCAGAGGAAGAGGAGGTTATCCCATGACAGAGTGTCCCATATCCCACGGCAGGTTATCCTAGAGGAGGTTGTCCTGCAGGTGGCTGTCCCAGAGGAGGGTTTCCAGAGGAGGTTGTCCCAGAGGAGGTTGTCCCAGAGGAGGTTGTCCCAGAGGAGGTTATTCCAGAGGAGAGAGGAGGCTATCCCATGGGAGGTTATCCCACGGCAGGTTATCCCAAAGGAGAGAGGAGGTTATCCCATGGGAGGTTGTCCCACGGCAGGTTATCCCAAAGGAGAGAGGAGGTTATCCCAGAGGAGGTTATCCCACAACAGAGTGTCCCATATCCCACGACAGGCCACCACAGGACAGGTTATCCCACCACATGTTGCCCAATGACAGGCTATCCCACGGTAGATAATACCGCAGCGAATGACCCATCCCACAAGATGTTGTCCTGAAGTTCATCCGATGGCGAGTCATTCTCTTCCCCAGTGTCACACTACAATAGACCACAGCGTCCCTTGGCCGTTAGCTCAGCAAAGGACATCTCATGGTCAGCTCCCGACTGACGGCTTGTTTGGCGTCACAGCGAACGTTGTTCAAATCCCGGTTGAGCCCGTTCTGTAGCCAATATATCGTTCATCCCTTTCATCACCAAATATCTTCAAAACAATCAGGAAAACTGCAAAAAGAACGGGCTCAACCGGGATTTGAACCCGGGGCCTCTTGCAGTGCGCGTTACCCAAAGCAAGAATCATACGACTAGACCATTGAGCCGTTTCTGATTCTTTTGGGACGATCGTGAGGATTATGTGGCGGTGTAAGACCCGGCGGAGCCGGATCCTATGCGGGCGGCCCGAATGAGGCTAGCGCCAAAATTGAGTTTGCCGGGTGGCCCGTGCTCCTCCACACTCAAAAAAATTTGGGCAACCTTGAGAGCTTCCTCAATTCAAACAAAACTTGGCCGCCATCCTTCTTACACAACTTCTGCACTCCAGAAAGGACACCGGCTCCTTCCCCCACCCTAAGACTTACTCCTTTGGCTTGATTCGTTCCTGTTTCTCGAATAATCAGGATGGCGGACAAGGTTGCGGCCAAGGCCCAAGAGGAAGAGCACATCATCAAGCCCCAGGCAACGACACCAGCTGCTAACACCAGCGACTGGCCGTTGCTGCTCAAGAACTATGACAAACGTGAGGACGCGATCAGCCAGCCTGCTTTGGACTCTAAAGTGCAGATTATGCTAACAGGCGCGTAGTGCTCGTGAGGACTGGGCACTTCACTCCCATCCCCCATGGCTGCAAGCCTCACATGCGAGACATCAAGAGCTACGGTATGTTGTTCCCCACCAGCACGCCCGACACGACATCAATTGCACTGTAACTAACTTTTGGCAGTCTCTTCTGGTGTCATCAACGTGAGAATCTCTCCTCCCGCCAAACCCATTTTCCGTACTGACATGATTGCCCCGTCCAGCTCGACAAGCCCTCGAACCCCTCGTCCCACGAAGTCGTCGCCTGGGTGAAGCGCATGCTTCGCGTCGAGAAGACCGGCCACAGCGGTACTCTCGACCCCAAAGTTACAGGATGTCTGATCGTCTGCGTAGACCGCGCCACGCGCCTGGTCAAGTCCCAGCAGGGAGCCGGAAAGGAGTACGTTGCCGTCGTACGATTCCACGACAAGGTCCCCGGCGGCCAGGCCGAGTTCGCCCGCGCCCTTGAGCTGCTCACCGGCTCGCTCTTCCAGCGCCCTCCCTTGATCTCCGCCGTCAAGCGCCAGCTGCGTATCCGAACCATCTACCAGTCCAAGCTCATCGAGTTCGACAACGACCGCCACCTCGGTGTCTTCTGGGTCAGCTGCGAGGCCGGCACTTACATCCGTACGCTCTGTGTGCACCTGGGTCTGCTGCTCGGTGTTGGCGCGCACATGCAGGAGCTGCGACGAGTGCGTTCCGGTGCTATGGACGAGAACAAGGATCTGGTCACGCTGCACGATGTGCTCGATGCCCAGTGGCAATACGGTATGTTACACAGTGGATGCATGGGTGTGTATGTGGGTTTGAACTGCGATACTGACTGGTGCCAGACAACAACCGTGACGAGACATACCTGCGCAAGGTGATCCAGCCTCTCGAGACCCTTCTGCTCGGCTACAAGCGACTCGTAGTCAAGGACAGCGCGGTGAACGCCATCACCTACGGTGCCAAGCTGATGTTGCCTGGCCTGCTGCGTTACGAGTCCGAGATTGAACAGCACGAGGAGGTCGTCCTGATCACGACAAAGGGCGAGGCCATTGCCATTGGTATCGCCATGATGTCCGCCGTCGAGATGACCACCTGCGACCACGGCGTTGTCGCCAAGGTCAAGCGTTGCATCATGGAGCGTGACCTGTACCCCCGCAGATGGGGCCTTGGCCCTACGGCCGCAGAGAAGAAGAAGCTCAAGGCCGACGGCAAGCTGGACAAGTACGGACGACCCAACGAGGCCACCCCTGCCAAGTGGACGGACTCGTACACCGACTACAGCGCAGCTGGTGCCGAGGCGGCCGCTGCTAAGCCCACAGAGGCCGCTGCTGCCGACCTGCCCCAGACCGTGGCGCCCGCTGCCGTTGCCGCTGAGGCTCCCAAGACCCCCAAGACCCCCAAGGATGAGGGCGTTGCCCTGGACAAGAAGAGGAAGAAGCACGACGGCGAGACCCCAGAGGAGAAGGCAGAGCGCAAGCGTAGGAAGGCCGAGAAGAAGGCCAAGAAGGCCGGCAAAGATGAGGATGACAGTGATTAAACCTATGGCTGCACATCTGTCCTGAGCAGGAAAATTCTTGATACCACTATATCATCATGGCTGGAGTCAGCTTACCCGTTCCACTTGGCGTTTTTGCTGTTGTAGTATCACCGGAGGGGGTTCATCAAAAAAGGCGTTTAGGAGGGTGGTCTAATAGTTTTGCATGGACATTGCTTCCAGTCCTTGGGGGAGGCAAGATAGGGGCAGGCCAGCCCGCGCTTGAGGGCAAATGCAAGAGGGAAAAACATCAAATCTTCAAATGTGTGTCGGAGGGTTGCAGCATTGCAACTCAGACTTGTAGTTGAACAAGCCTCTGCGGCTGGTGATCCATGACTCGATAGGCGAGGCTGAAGCTCGATAAGGTTGACGCTGCCGACGGCCATTGCCTGTCTTGCGGAGGAGATCTCGAAGAGCTTGGGGCACGAGGCCATAGCTCCTAGAAGGCTCCCATATAAATGCTGAGCCGAGGTTCAAAACAGATGCGTATGCCTCGTCAGGGACCGCGCCGTTCATCGTGAAAGCCATCGTCCTCGCCCGCTGCGAGCTGATTCTGTGAACAAGCCTTGAAGGAGCATCAGTTGACCTTCGAGACGTTCGAGACATTTCCTTCCACGACGGACTGGCTGCAAGCGACCGGCCGTGGCGCGGATGAACGTCGAAGCCGGGGGCTTGTTCCAGTCAGTCGCTGACAAGACAGGACGAATATCGGTATCCTCACATGCTTGCGCGTTCTACATATCTTCCAAAACCCATTTGGTTTCCTCGCTCGCACCGTGCTCTGACCTCTGGGGGGCTCCTGATTGCGTGAGCACGTTTTACCCGATCCTCTCTGGCGGTTTCTGGGGAGTAGCGTCGTCCACTTCTGGGACGGAAACAACAGAGTCGCGGTTGTCGCCAACGTCCAGGCCAATCGCACGATCAAGAGCGTAAAGAAAAGAGGATTAGAAAACAGGGAAACAGGCGAGCACAGAACGGAACAGAACAGAACATGTTCCGGATCGAAACGTCGTTCGCGCCTCTCTATGAGCCCCTGAAACTCGACACTGACGAGTCCACCGTTTCGCGGGGCCAACCCTCCCCCCCACCAACCTACCCTTCCCATCGTGAAATAGCTCACCCATTTGCATGCCCAGCCTGCCCGCCCACCGACCTGTGAAGAGCGAGCACTGCTTCGTGTTTCGTTAGAACGGTCCCTGATGGTGTTTCTGGGAGTCTGGGCACGGAGACAACCTCGAGCCAAATGCCTCACTCGCCCATCCCGGAAACGAGTTTACCCCCATGGGTTGCATCACGAGCCAGGGTCTACGGCACTGCCTCGATGCACACATATGTCTTTAATTTTACAGTTCGGCACTCGTCTCCTGGGCGCGTGTCGCCAAAGACAATCTATCTGTCTGGCCTCCGCCCTTAGGCACATGTGCACTCGTCCAGGACGTCATCTCGAGGAAACTGCATTGCGCTGCCATGCCGCCTGGCTCGTGTAGTCCGGCGCATAAGGTTCCCACTACTCCATCATCTCCGTCATCCAGAGACTCGGTCGACAAAGCCGCGTTCGATCACCACAGGCTCGTTTTCGCGATTGCGAGCGACAGTGGCTTGCGAAGTTTACAGATGTGTGGTCTAGAACCGGCTGCACGGAGAGGTAGTCAGACTTCGGAATCCGGGAAGGGGCCGATAGAAACGACCGCGTACTACGTGTGCTATGATCGGCCGGAGGACCGTCGCACTGCATCAGACGGTTTTGTTTCGACTGGTCTGGTGACAGGAGCGACACTAGCCTGTCACGTCGTTTGATACGGGGCTCAACTGATAAGGAGAACGGGTGGTGGTGTCAAAAATTTGGGGTGGGCTTAAGTTGGAGAAGAAAGTTTCCAGAGGATCGGGATGTGCGTCGTAGAGTTTGGAAATTCTCCGACTCGGATCTGGATTCCCATCCGGCTCCATGCACGCAAGTTAACCGCACGCCTTGATTGATAAGGCTGGTAGCGTCCTAAAACAGCACATGCGAGCCACACGTCACCAAGTGTCTCGGCACCCATGGCGGAAAGCGGGTCGCAGGCCAGCAGATTCAGGGCGGGAGGCAGCCAGAGAATGTGAAAACAGAAATAGAAAAGAATGAAGAAAAAATTAAGGAAGGGGAAGAAAACAGACCCGCTTCCCACCTTGGAATTCTTCTAGAAAAGGAGGAAGGCGTGCAAGGACCACAGTATATAGTAGGGAGATCTAACCCACCGACCAATGGAACTCCAGGGCCGCGCAAAGTGGGAAAATTCCATAGCAAAGGCTTGAAGACCTCATTTCAGCAGAGCCTCAGGAGGTCGAAACATGGGGGAGCGGGACCCGCCAGCATCAACAGGGTGGGCGGGCCGGACGGTGAGGTGCCCACCCGTGCAACGCACCCGGCGAGTGAGAGCGAGGAAAGAAGTGCAGACCCTGCCCGTCTGCCCTCAGATCGGTCCGGCTTGCTGGGACAGGCCAGCCTTGTCGACGGGTGCCAGGGCACGGGGCTGTGGTTCAAGGGATCGCATATGCCCAGGTCCTGTTCGCGCCCGGCACTAGGAGCTCGCATCCTTGGGACCTTTATGCCCCCACCTGTGTCGCAAGTACGGGCGCCTCAGACAGGGCAAGTCGGGATGAACAGCCATACATGCCAACGGGGAGAAGTTCAAGACTGCACACCTAGCTGGTTTCCATCTGCATGACCGTCCTGTAATGACAGCGGGCGATGTGCTCGAGATGGCAAGGGGTGCTGAGGAGGGAGGGACTGTGGCCGCTGGCCGAAGGCTCCTGTCCGTGCCCCCCAGACTGGGCTGTGGTATAAAACGAAGGGGAGCGACTGCCCACCGCTCGCGAGATGTCGTGTATGTGTATCGCATGTCTTTCTCTGACGGTTGCTCTTGCAGATGAGACAGACAGTTACGTCCTCGCCTCTGGAAAGCAAACAACCACCCATACTCTCCCACCCAGGTCAGGACCGAGCGTCGTCTCAAGGGGCTCTATCGTCTTCCAAGACTCGCCTCATCACCACTTAACTGCCTCACTCTCATCGATAAATACTCGCCCTCGGCGACCTCTCATTCCTTCCTTAATAACCCTTCGCTCACATATGAGGACTCCTAATCGATCTAATCTCCTCCACGAATTTTTATCACAACAATGATTTCTCTATCCAAAGCATCCCTGGGCGCCGCGCTCCTCAGCTTATCCACATTATGGGTTGGACAAGCAGCGGCCGCACCCAGCAGAGCCGGAATGTTCTTCGTGTGGGATGTCTTAGAGCCCAAGGACCCGGCAATAGCCCGGGACTTCCCAGACCCAGCAATCATCCAAGGTGGGGATGGCTGGTACGCCTTTGCAACAAGGCCGGTCGACGGGAGCCAGAGAAACGTCCAGTGGGCAAAGGCTGCAGACCCCGAGGGCCCATGGACGTACATCGACTCCGACCTCCTCCCTAATGCGGGAGCATGGCAGGATAATAAAAACGTTTGGGCCCCCGATGTTCGCCAGGTCGCCGACGGGACGTACGTGATGTACTACTCAGCACAGCTGCTAAACAGCACCCATCACTGCATCGGCGCGGCGACGGCGGACGACGTCACGGGTCCGTGGACAGCAAAGGACGAGGCGTGGGCGTGCGACCTCGAGGAGGGCGGGTCGATCGACCCGTCCGGGTTCTACGACGATGAGACGCAGCGGCGGTTTGTTGTGTACAAGATCGACGGCAACTCGATCGGCAACGGGGGCGACTGCAACAACGGCGTAGAGCCGATCGTTCCCACGCCCATAATGCTGCAAGAGGTCGGCCCGGACGGCATCACGCGGATCGGCGACGCGACCCAGATCCTGGACCGGACGGACGCCGACGGCCCGCTGGTCGAAGCACCGAACCTGATCAAAACCGAGGAGGGCTCATATGCACTCTTCTACTCGAGCTGGTGCTATACCGACACGAGGTACGACGTCAAGTATGTGCTCTCTAAGTCGGTAGAAGGCCCATACAAGCGGACGAGGTCGCCCTCGCTGGTCGAGACCAGCAATTTCGGCCTGACGTCGCCCGGCGGCGCAACGAGCATCATGGGCGGTGGTTTAATGGTGTTCCACGCCAACTGCGACGTTGAGAACGGGGCGCGATGCATGTACACTGCCAATTTTACCGTGACTGGCACGAACGTGCTCGTGAACTGATCCGTCAGCCAGTCAGTGTGGGCATTTGGGTACTCGCATTTGCATCGGCGTTGGCGTTTGTTGGCATTTGCAAGAGATTTCCACTATTGTATCAAGGGAGAGGGAAGCATCATGCTGGCCTGAAGAACCTGGTAAAGATGTAATGACTGTAATGAGTGGCGTTCGGGTTTCAAGGACAGGGACATGGCCCTGGTCGAGGGCGTGGGCATGGGCATGGGAATGGCATAATGAGCGGCGGGCGCATTCGGAAGAGAGCAGAATTGGCCGAGCCGAGAGCTTATCTTTGGGAATTGGGACGAAACGCACTTGGAAATACCAGTAGATACCTAGAAACACCCGCAGTGGCTATTAGAAATATTCCTAGTCTTGTTCAAACACGAGCGATGATCCGGAAGCAGTCTTTTCCAGCTGGCCTCACGCAGAGCATGAGGTCGATGAGGCAGTGTGTTGTTCCTGCTGTGTCGATGCATTTCCTGCCGACGGCAGCAGCGCAAGGAAGGGACGAGCCTGACGGTCGCCTTTTCAGATGAGTGACAGGGTGTTCCCCAGAGAACGACCGGGGCATCTTGAAGACGAGGTGAAGTTCGGCACGGCTTCCTCTGCGTGGAAGTGCGCAGGTGTTGGAAAGGTGGATAAAGTGACGTTGAGAAGGTTTGAGGATTTGCAGCAGCCAGAAACGGCAGCAAAACGATCCGATCCAGTCTGGTCGTGCCTGCCCTGCTGCAGATCCTGCCCCAGCGTTACAGTCGGGGGCACGTCCCATAGCCTACGGCCGCCTGTGGCCAGAACTGGCAGGCCTGGACCTTGGGGTCTGGGTGCCCTGGCAGCCAGGCTTCCTGATTCGGCCGACTGACAGCTGCTAATCGTCCAGGGGGCCCCCATGCAATCTCTAAGCGCTGGGGTTGACGAGTAACGGGCCAACAGAATGATGTGAGCGGAAGGCTGATGGCTAGCTCGGCACGCTCACCTTTGACCATCACATTCTGGCATCAACTACTCGACTAGCTATGCGCTGCAGTAACTGTGCCAATTCCGCGATGGTTTTATTTTGAAGGCGAGTCTTGGGATCCGTTCCTGCAGAGTATGAACAGCGTGAATAGCATGACGGCACATACGCATTGCCTGAGTGACAGCATCTCGACTGATGTCCGTCACCTTTTCTTTGAGGATCTCGCGATGCTCAAAGCCTGTGGGAGAGTCTATTGGCCTGACCGACACTCACAGCCATTCCTCAAAAGGAGAGAATGACAGCTCTCAAGGCCCAATACAGCCGTGGTCGTCCAAATACCACGCCAATTCGACCACTTCTGTGGGTCAGCCCCAAATATTTATGGATGCATGGAGGGCTACATTGCTTAACCGCCGGCGGGTGGCCAGGCCAATCAAGACGCACGTCGCCCATGTGCACCTCGACGCACAATGGGCCGGCCTGCGTGCTCTACCCACACGGGACACAGCTTGGCCCGATCCAGGGCCAGGGACTCTTCCGATGTATGATGAGCTCCCGAGCTGTTGGTCTTGGGGGCCGGGGTCCACTGGCAGCCACACCGTTGGACTGCATCGCAAGAGACCCTCCCACTGGCTCAATCCGGAGGATCACCATTCAGGTTGGCTCACCAGCGGCTGGATAACGTGTGATAGTGACCTCTGCCGACATTAGGTTCACTTTTCCTCCGATCTCGAGCGGTGTCCAGGAATTGTGCCACAATGATATCTTGCTCTTCTCCCCAGCTGTAATTGTTTCTCGCGATCTAATTTCTGTTTCCGTTCTGTGTATCTTCGCTTAATCTCGGATTCTCTATCGTCTTTTGCTTGTCTATATTCTTTCTACCATACCTAATTTCTTTTAATCGACCATATCGGAAAGTACCTCCTGGTTGAGGACACTGATTCGATCTTCGCTTCGAATAAAACACAAGCCACCAAGACCTTAATACCGGCGTGAATTACTGCCGAGACAACTCACCAGTATCCATTCATTTCCTTCCCTTAAACAGAAACTGTTCAGGAGACCATGGCCTGCCGCTCCACGTATATCCTGTTGGCTTTGGTCCTGCCCTACAATATTCTCGCTCTTCAGGTCGCACCGAATTCTCCGTGCTCCTCCGTTTGCATAGACTCAACAGCACTTGATGCGTCGGACCCGAACTCATCCAATACAGAGCCTTCGGACATCGTCTGTGAAGATGCCGACTTCACGAATACGGTTGATGGTTCGAAGTGGAAGCAGTGCATGAGCTGCCTGCAAAACAGTACCTTTTCCCAGGGTTCTGAAAGTGATCAGTACTGGTTCATACGTGAGTCTGTCTCGGCTCCCGAGCATAATACACCAAGCTTGATCCTCACAAGTATTTCAGACAATCTTCGATACAGCTTCGACTTCTGCGTTTTCGGATTCCTCGATGGGACTGGTTCAGGATCGAATCCTTGTGAGACATCAAGCGCATGCGGCACCCTCAGGACTTCACTGGAACACGGAAATCTGAGCACCACCGACCCTGAATTCGGGTACTGTGACGATGGAGCAGTGACCGGATCGTCTTTCAACACTTGTCTGGATTGTGTGCGCTCCGGTGGCGACACTCAATATGTGGCAAATGGTAAGTCAGCATCCTTGCTTTAGAGTGAATACATACTTACTTCAAAACAGCCCTTGTGGCCTTGCAAGCTGGGTGTCTTCAGAGGCCGAATGCCACAGAGGCACTTGGTCTCAATGGCTCTGTATTTTCTGAGAGAACCATTAAAATCGTCGATCCAACGACGCTGAAAGAGTCACCAGAGCCTGTGCGACTCAGCACACCAGCCATTGCAGGCGTAGTGGCTGGGGCTGTCGTACTCGTTGTGTTGATCTCGGCCTGTATCTTCATTCGGTGTCGCAAACGGAGAAATCGCGCGGCGATTGGCACCAACCCCCAATGGAGCAAAACTCCAAGGTCTCACAAGCGGAAGTCTTCGTTCTCTTTCCGCTGCCGAAAGATCCTGACCTCGCCGATATCGCCTAAGTTCTTCCGTGATGACCTTACGCCTGTGGAAGAACATCCTCCGTATGGCTCACTTGATGCGATGGCCACAACTCAGGTGTCTGGTGTCGCATCCACTGTCGATTCCTCTCCACAGGAGCGGTATTACATCGAGTCCAAACAAAAACCATCCAGGCCGGCATACGAACAAGTCTGGAGCCCTCAGTTTGCGCCACCGGAGTTCCAGACTATTTACGTTCCAGAGGAGGAGCACAAGCAACCCGAGCCGCCCATGAACTTTTCCCTGCCGGAGAAGAAGAGTCTCTCGGAAAAGAGATCCCTCACTATCGACACAACACTTGCTCCACCCAGGCCAGCCCGTCAATCACCAAAAGCAGACACCTTCAGCGTGTTGAAATCCATCCACCAGCCTTCGGTACCACCCTCGCTTCCACCACCGTCCACACATTACCGGCCAACTAGCTACACCTCCACCACATCATCGCCATCACAAGCGTCCAGCATCAAGGCCAGGGGCAACATGACCACCATGAGCAGCCAGGGTAGTGGATACCCCAGTATGACCACCCCAGGCTCGGCTTCACCGCTGTTGAAGCAGAAGCACGGCTGGCCGAGTCCTCCCCGCGAGAGCCCGGGTGGCTGGTTCCCGCCGCCGCCGCCACCTCCGGGCAATGCTCCCAGGGCCCCGTCCTCGTCGTCGCCCTTCAGGGGTGGGCGGAAGACCAGCGGCAATGCTGTGAAGAAAGCGAGAAGGGAAAGCGGGAGTCCGGTGGAGACCCATCAGATCCAGATCTCGTTCCCTGCGCCGCCGCAGAGGTAGTGGAGGATTGGGGTGTGTACGAAATGTGTCTGTAATGCAATATGTATACTTACTAATGAGGACGAAATGTTTCTGCCTTTTGGATTGCTGGGAGATACCAATCTAGCTTGGCGTTTTTGGATATAGCATGCATTTTGGTTACGTGCATTCCCTGCAAGTTTTGGTTACAGTTCTATCTTTGCCTCCATGACCAGTAATACAAGACTACGCACCGACTCTATACGGCAACGTTGGTCCCTTGGTAGTTAGTTATTCGCAGTGTCATGTATCGAGATAGAAATTCCCAGATAGCCTTCCAATTCAAGCTGCGTCGTCTCAGTGTCAAGCCTTTCGAGCCGTTATAAATTCCGTGTTACTCTGTGACGGGATGTCGATGTCGATTGGATCCTCTGTTCTACCTAGATATAAATGCAAGGTGATTACATGACGCCAATCCGAGTAAATGAGTCGACTTGGTCAGGCCGATCAAATCAGGACCAATAACAAGCATGGTGATTGAAGTACAGCTTACTGTACAGAAATCATGGTAACTACAGTCTAGAGGTCTAGAGCCATATTCTGTAGCCAAAATTCGGTGTGCAACTTTTATGTCTAGCCCGCCTCTCGGGAATTTTGGAATTTGAAGACAAACATAGCTAACAGACAGCAGGGTTCGCATGGTGGAAAGTGCCTGAACTTCCCAAGTCAAGCATACCCATCTCCACTTGGAGAACATGCAGTGGCCCACGTAGAATCCGTAGCAGATTGCGATGGACGATTCCAATCAGTTGCGGCCGGCGCACCAAGGGAAGTAAATGAAATTCATGAGTGAGTGAGCTCAGATTGTAATTTCATCACTGCTCTATGCTTGCTTGCCCTTCAAGCAGGGCAAGCGATCAGTATGTATGTCTAGGCACAAGAGTACCCCCCAGAGCTTCAAGTCTTTGACGATGATGAGTGTACGAAACGGGGGTCAAACTGAACTCTGGGGTTTGAATGTGGTACGGCTTTGGAGATGAGATCCCGTGGAGACCCCACTTCGTCCTAGCCCAGCCTCTACCTACCGTACCGCGCTGACACAGTCTTAGATGGGCACTACGTTTGTATGGCACACAGGCACAAAATTGACGTGGAAGTAGGTTGGTTTTCATAAGTGTTGCCTAGCCCAAAAGAAGCTCTGGCCAAAGTAGAGCTATGCGAAATAGAGCCATTTTGAATGCAGCGTGGGGCCAGCCGAAGTTTATCGATGAGGGTCCTGCCTCTGAATAGCTCTTAAAGACCTGCTTGGGAACACCATACCTGCCGTTTATTCATGCCCTGACGGGACTTAGCACTAGACCGTTTTAACATAGCATATACGCGCAGTATAGTAGGTAGGCAATAGACCACTAATTACTCTTATGAGTCTAATGGTGGCCAACCTCTTTGGCAAGGAACGCAGTTGACCCTACTACATACTTGGTCGTGGTTGAGGTGTTATGCCCTTGAATACCACCAGCTCTTTCCAATGTCAGTTTGCTGCGGCCCGTCTTTAGCGGGACCCCTGCAGATCGACCCTGTGCCGCCCGCCTATCGACAGTCGCGGATTGACAAGGATACGTCAGAGCAGTGATTTTTCGTCCAGCAACAAACACTCCAAGGACGCTTTTACAGTATTTCTTCGACGAATTCGCATTTTACTTGCTGCCGATCCCGACTTCACAGGAGCAATTGTTGCAACCATGAGTACCTCGAATTCAGCCCCACGGTGGACAGCCCTCGCGCGCGACACCAACGAGACGAGCATCCAGCTGGCCCTGAATCTCGACGGCGGCGCATTCCCACCAGAGACAGACGCGAGGCTCGTCACGGCGCAAGGGCATGCATCGCAGTCAAGCAAATCGCAGACGATAAGCGTCAACACAGGAATCGGCTTCTTGGACCACATGCTCCACGCGCTCGCAAAACACGCCGGCTGGAGCTTGGCGATCGCCTGCAAGGGCGACCTGCACAGTGAGTCACTGCACCGTCCAGCCTGAGCCGATGCGCGACCAATTGGCCCCCATATCGCGCCCTGCAGAGAGGCTGACACCCGTCTCCCCACAGTCGACGACCACCACACCGCCGAAGACGTCTGCATAGCGCTCGGCAGCGCCTTCAGCACGGCGCTGACCTCGATGGCGGGGCTCGCGCGCTTCGGCTACGCATACGCACCTCTCGACGAGGCGCTCAGCCGCGCGGTCGTCGACCTTTCGAACCGTCCCTACAGCGTCGTGGACCTGGGCCTGAAGCGCGAGAAGATCGGCGACCTGAGCTGCGAGATGATCCCGCACTGCCTGCAGAGCTTCGCGCAGGGCGCGCGCGTCACGCTGCACGTCGACTGCCTGCGGGGCGAGAACGACCACCACAGGGCCGAGTCGGCCTTCAAGGCGCTGGCCGTGGCGATACGCATGGCGACGAGCAGGATCCCCGGCAGGGAGGGCGAGGTGCCGAGCACCAAGGGGACGCTGAGCGCGCTGGGGTAGCGGAACGGTGCGAGCGGCGAGGAACTCAAGGCCAGTCGCAAAATGGAGGGAGCCACCACCATGACCAAAATGTCCATGGCAGACTACAAGGCCCAAATGTCCAAGGCAAACCACGCGGCTTACGCCGCTTATTCCCTCCAGCAGCGACAGAGAGCAGCAGAACAGCCTCCTAAGCCCACGGCGCAAATTCATGAGCGTGAAGAAGTGTAACAGGTGCTCCAAGTTGCCGTGAGGAAGGCGTATTAGAACATATGACACGTATAAGGATTAAAAGGAAGGAAGCAATAGATCGCATCGAATTCCAAAGCCAGTATGCAAACCACCGTGCAGTTCCATTTCCGTAACCACCCTCCTGGGCCAGCTCCGTACTCTGCCGCGTCACGGCCGGCGGTCCAGGGACGGCCCAAGCGGCCCCACTTCCCCGAGCTCTCGTATGACGCACCCCGCGAGCTTCTGCATTTTGCCGGGCCTAAGCTTCCCCAAACTCACTCCTCGCTCTTGCAGCGCCCCGGATAACGCACGCGACCAATTCAATCAAACAATTTGCTGAGCCTCTCATTGAACCAATCTTTCCAATTGAACGACCACCGTCTACGCTCTTCTCTCTCCGGCCTGGCCCCTAGGCCATGAGCTCAAGATGCGGTCCCACGGAGCAATGAAGGACGAGGAGGCGATCGATGCCGCGAAGGAGGCGACGCGGGGGGCCGTCTACGGCGCCGTCAAGTGGGGTGCTTTCGCGGGCATCCTCGGCGGAATCGGGTACCTCACCTCGCCCCTGTACCGGAGCCTGACGATTCAGTTCAAAGTGTAAGTGACTGTTCTGGCTGGGTTCAGGCCTCTGGATTTCCGCGGCAGCACGCTCAATTGATCCCTCGTCTCATCAGGTACATTCAAATGTCGGGCATGGCGTTTGGGTCCATGGTCGAGGCCGACAGCAGGATAAGGCAGTATGAGGCCCACGTGAGGATGCAGCGGCGGATAGCGAGGGACAGAGCCATGTGGCAGAAGTTTGAGGAGGAGTACGGGAAGGACGACGATGAGTGAGAATTGGCCGTGAACGTCTGGAGGGAAAAAAAGGTTCATGTTGTCTTATTATAGACGCCCTGTACAAAGCCTTCATTGTACATTATCAGATGTGCCCCAAAGCTCATCAACCATTTTTGTATTTTTTTGTTCCACCCGACCTTCCCGAATCCAGAGCCAGAGCCAAAGCCAAAGCCAACGCCGTGCCATGCCAAACAATACTGCCCACCGAAGATGTTGGGCGGTTCATCATGTCGATTTCTTGGGGGTCTCGAATTTCTTCGGGTCCATATTCAGCTTGCACAGCCGGACGACGCAGCCGCTCAGCTGCAGTAGTGTCTGCACGCCCTCCAGAATCTTCATGTGGGTTGTGCCGATCTCCTTGATGAACTCGAGCTTCGCGTGCTCGCTGAGCGTCGGGATCGTCTTGGTGACCTTGAACATGGTGCTGATAATGTCATGGCTCGAGTAACCGAGGTCCCACAGTTCCCTCAGCGTGTCTAGCGCTGAGTCGACGTTTCCCTCGAAGCAAGCCTTCAGCATCGCCTGCACCTTGATCGGGTGCGGCGAATCCACCACCTTGAAGACATTGTCCCCGGAGACCATGCCGAACCCGGCCCACGTAGACTGCAGGTTGTTGATCGCCTGCCGCATATCTCCCTCGGCGCTGAACACCAGCGCCGCGAGGCCGTCGTCGTTGTACTCGACCTTCTCCGCCTCGATGATCTGCATTAGGCGCTTGACGACCTGGCCGTCCGTGAGCCGCGCGTACCGCAGGATCGCGCACCGCGACTGCAGCGGCTCGATGATCTTGTTGGACTGGTTGCACGCGAAGGCGAAGCGCGTCGTGTTGGAGTAGATCTCCATCGTCCGCCTCAGCGCCTGCTGCGCGCCCGACGTCATGCTGTCGGCCTCGTCCAGGATGACGATCTTGTGGCGGCCCGCGGGGAGCGTCACCTTCTTCTGCGCGAAGCCCTTGATCCGGTTCCGCACCACGTCGATTCCACGCTCGTCCGAGGCGTTGAGCTCCAGGACCGCCTCCTTGTAGGCGTCGCCGAGCAGCTGGCGCGCCAGGCAGAGCACGCTGGTCGTCTTTCCGATACCTGGCATGCCGCTGATGATGACGTGCGGCATGTTGCCATCTTTTGCTATGATCTTGAGGCGCTCGATGGTCTCTACATTTCCAACGATGTCGTCGAGGAAGACGGGTCGGTATTTCTCAACCCTGTGCTACCAGATCAGCCATGTCCTTGATCATGTAGTGCGCAGTGCAAGTCGTGCTCACCATGGCAGTTCGTAGTTGGGGTTGCCGTTTGTATTTGCTGTCAAAGCTTTCTTTGCTGCTGAAGACGAAGACTCGCCAACCTCTTCAACCCTGGCAGCAGGCATTTTGTCGTCGGATCGATGGGCGCAAAGGGGGGAGTGGTGGTCTTTGGTTGTCAAGGTGTTTGGCGGGCTGGATTTCAATTAAAGCGCGTCCCAGGCTGGAGACGCGACGGCGTGACGGCAAGTGCCGACAGGGGTCCTTGCATTCTGTTTGCACCCCTGCATACCGATAGCCAAGAGATTTCAGCCTCCATTCCAAGCTCCAGGTCTGCCCTCCACTCGATCTCATCCTTGACTGGATCGATCAAAGAGCTTTCAGGCTTATTCGAATTACCCCGGGCAACACATTGAAAGCTCTTAAAACGAACTCTCTTGGTCACTTTGGCTGGGCTGTTCCACCCGGTCTACAACAATCTTCGACACGACCATGGGCAAAGAACGGCCCCTGCTCGGGGTGACCAAGAAGAAAGTCTCCGAAGACAAGGTCTCCAAGCACGAGAGCAGACACAAGAAACATAAGCGACACACTGTCAAGTCCGAAGATAGCGGTGACGAGAGTTCAAAGGTTGGCCTCAAAAGCCCTAAACTGGCGCAAGAAATTGCGCTGGCTCTCCGTCCGCACTCTCACTCAAGGAGTGACAGAGATTCCAATCCGAGTGGATGAAATCTCTGCGATGCTCTATCGATATGTACTGACTTGGCCTGGTATCTAAGGATCCCATTGAGCAGGAAGGTGGCGTCTCTCTCTTCCAGCATGACGATGAGAAGGCTGCCAGCGATGAGCCTCTCACCAAGGAAGAGAAGAAGCGGCGCAAAAAGGAAAAGCGGCTGCGCGAAGAGGCGCTCAAACAGCTGATGGACGAGGAGCTGGGTCCCTCGCCGACTGCGTCTGGCCTCCACGTAGAGGCTGGCGCGGAGCGAAAGGGCAAGAAGAAACGCGACAAACGGTCAGCGCAACAAGCACAGCAGTCGGAGGAGGCTGAGGAGGCTGGAGTCACTTCGACGGAAGCCCACGAGCCAGCCGATGGGGAAGACATCTTCATGGTTGACGTCAACCCCACGCCGGCCAACCGGGAGAAACTACGTGCTCAGTCCGAGGACGAGGACATGGAAGATGGAGGTGCTCTCCTGCCTGAAATGCAGCCGGGATACACTGCACCGCCCTCGGGGAAGAACCGAGTGATCAGGCGCCGTTCACAACTGATCGACCGGGAGAGGGCAAGGATTCAGAAGAAGCTGGGCGTCGAGGAGGGCTCTGCCGAGAATGCACAGAAGGTGCAGCAGCTGCTCAACGAGTTCATCAAGACTTACGACGCAAAGGCCGAGCAGCGAGAGGTCAGAAAGAACGAGCGCAAGCGGAGGGAATCCGTACGTCTTCGCTGCAGGAGAGGCAAGGCCCCGCAGTCGCGCAACTAGAGATTGTCGCAATCGACGGGATCGCGTTCTAGATCTGGGAAAGGCTCTAAGCCCTCGCAGCAGGTTCGCCGGCACTTGGATAAGCACGCAGTGGATAAAAGCAATGGAATGCGCCAGAGAGCGCTTCCTCGCGTCGAGAAAACCAGGTCGAAACGAGCGGGACTGACCGAGGCTCCAAGAACAAAGACGAAACATGTTGGGTCATTGGCCCTCCGGCCGTCGTGGGAAGTCTACCACTGAGAGCAAAGTGATGAGGCACCAAGAGATGAAGAGGCGCAAGCTGCTCATGTCATGTCATGTCATGTCAACAAAGTGTGCAGGAGGTTATTCACTTTCTGAGCTCAAGGCTTTTGGATGAGGCGGCGGTATCAAACCCTGCGGGCGACAAGGTCGCTGTCTTTCAAAAAGATCATGGGATGTTAAGATGGACAGAATGGCTTCTACCACGCGCATTCCAAGCTCACTTAAAAATTAAATGAACAGGCAGAGATGCCAGATAATCCCAATTCGCTATGCCGGAGATGTGTAGTCGTTAATTACATTTTGGTACAATTTTGCCCCTTCCCCGGGTGATCCCATGCAGCAGTGTTGGGCCATGTCTCGACCGATCATTCCCTCATCATAGAAATACTGTTTTATTTCTTGCTGTCATCCTTCTCAGACTTTCCTTCCTTGCCCTCCTCGCCCGCTCCCTTCTTGGAACCGCTGAAGACCTCCTTGACCTGATCCATAATAAGCGTCCCGTATCCCTCCCCATTCTCGAGCGTCTCCTTCTCTTTCCTGGCCCTCTCCGCCCTCCAGTCCTCCTTCTCACTCCCCATCCATAACCTCGAGACGATGCCCCGGGACGCCGCCTCCTTCTTCTCTCTCGCCTCCTGCAGTGCTTTCCGCTCTGCCTCGGGCAGCAGGGCCTCCCTCCTCTCCCTCTCCAGCCGCATGAGTTCCTGGTTCCGCTTCGCCTTTTCGGGCAGCCCGCTGGCGAACATAGTCTGCCACCGCCGGTCGAAGCGCTGCGTCATCGACTCGCCCGTCCAGTCGTACGCGAGCACGTTGGTCGCCCAGAAGGTGCCGCCCGACAGGAGCATCGCCTGCAGGCCCACCCGTCGCGGGGGCATGAGCAGGGCTATTGGGCCGAGGATCGCGACGCCGATCGCGCTGTTGTGTAGCCATTGTGGGGTCTGGGTCTTGGGCGTCGCTGCTGTGTTGTCTGTTGTTGGCTGTGAGGATTGTGGAGGGGGTGTTTGCGCCGAGGGCGGTTGTTGTGTCGCCATTTTGGCTAGTTCTCGATAGTTGGGGAGCGTGCGTCGGCTGGACTTCCCACTGTATGCTTCAGTCGGAGAGCACCTGTATCCGAGAAGATATTAAATGTATAATTCGGCTAAAGTCGCAGACGACTGTGATCGAGAAAGCTCGCGAATTCTCATGACGACCTCGAAAAGCTTCTTATCTTATCGGGTGCAGGGGCCACCTGCATGGGCTGCAGGGCTGCCATCAAGCCTGAGAGCAGGAGTCTGCAACCGCGAACTCCCGTCTTGGCTTCACCATCACCTTGTCCATGGTTTTCCTCCCACTCTCGTGCTAAACGCAGCGTCGAATGACGTTTGTGGATTTCAACGCGTTTGAATGTTTCAAAGACGGCACGATTTTTCCAATCGCGAGATGGAACGAGGCACGCACAATATGCAGCCAGTGCGAACCCACAACCGTCGTCAAGTTAGCCTTGATTTCATCTGACCAGGACAGATATGCCGTGATAGTGACGAGCAAAACTTATCTCATTCTCACGCAAAGAGACTTTTGGTCTCTCAGGCCGGTGCATTACAAATTCCTGGCGGACGTGCCTGTCTGCTCGCGATCCAAAACATGCCCCAAGAGGTGATTGCGTGTCCATCCGACCTGAATCGCCTTCGGAACCAAGTGTATTCCCGGACAAGGCTGGTGGGCAGTTGTGGCATACCTATCTTGGCGAAAGATGAAACCTACCGACCAATGAGTACGTGGTCAATCAGTCGTGCAGTTTGATCTGAGATCCCCGTCATGCCTCTGCTACCTACCGTGAACTATTCTGATCCAAGCGGCGTTTCATCCCGCCTTCATCCCTTGTGGATCGCCAAGCCTTCGAAAGACGAGCTCGTCTCTTATTATGAGGAGCGGGATGTGCATCTCTTCTACTACATTCCCACAAAACGACAGTCTCCGGGAGATAATATCTAATCAACACAGATCTACAAGCGCTGTGCACTTGAAGTCACTCTAATCATCACTAAACTCCCATATCTTTCTCGACATGCTGTGCAAGTCATTCACCGCGCTGGCTGCGGCCAGCCTGGCTTCTGCTGCGACGCCTTCGGGATTTCAGCCAGGCTCGACTACAGAACTCATCGTCACGTACAATGGAGCACAAGCGCAAAGTGGCTCAGTAGTAGCTAGGGATGGTAAGCATGATTTACCACGATAACCCACTCTCGTGGAGAAGGATCAACACTGAACTCAATGCACAGGCACCGCAAGTGAACCTAAACTGGCCACAACGCAGCGTCTGAACGGCACCTCGTACGCTGTGCTGATGATCGACCTCGACATCCCGACACCAACAGACCATACACTCCTGCACTGGATGCAGACTGATCTCACGCCCGCAACCGCAGCAACCGCTCTCAACACGAGTGCAGGGAACGCCCAGGCGTTCGCCCTGCAGACCGGCCAGACGGCAGCGTTTGCGACCTACCTGCAGCCAAACCCGCCAGCAAAAGTGCCGCTGTCTCATCGGTACACGCAGATTCTCGTCGACACCACTGGCGTCCAGCAGACTGCCCTCGACAGTCTCAAGTCCGCGGCGCAGAGCCGCCAGGGTTTCAACGCAGAGAAAGTGCTCACCGCGGCCGGCCTGCAGAGTAAAGTTGTCGCCGGGAATTTTTACAACGTCACGAACGCCGGCCCTGCTGCCGCTGCATCGAACTCATCGTCGTCGGGGGGCTCAGGCTCAGGTTCAGGCTCAGGCTCAAGCTCTGGCTCGGGCTCCAGCTCTGGCTCGAATAGTACCTCGGGTAGTGGCAGCGGCAGCGGCAGCAGCAGTGGCAGCGGCACAGGTGCTGCTACTGGCTCTGGCACCAATACGGGAACCAACGGGACGCGACCTGGGACCAGCACAAACGGAGCTGTCGTCCAAGAGTCCAAGAGCATGACGGCTTTGGTCCTTCTTGTTGTCGCGACACTATGCCTGGGAGTATAGAGAGGCTGACAAATCCCTTGGGATCGGTGCTGAGCGACATTCTGTCTTTACAAACTGATTGTAAATGCTGAGAATTTGAGGAACGTCGAGAATGTCAGATCCACAGGCTTCCGTGTCATGGCATGTAAATAGTTCACGATAGAATTGCAAAAAGAACCGATGAAGCCAAGCGTCAAGCAACGGCCCCACCTAAAGGTGCCGGCATTGAATGCCTGGGGCCTAAAGCTCTCGATCCTTTAAGCTCCACTTAGGATTAACCCCTTACGGAGCACTAGTCATCGTCTCGCCCTGCCACTTTGGAAATTTCCTCGGCTCGCCCTTCCCTAGCTCGAATTAAGCCTTGTCGCTTGGCTTGCCTTTGTGTCCTTGACCCCTGGCAACAGACCAAGTCTGTGCACTTATACTACCTCCCGCGCGGCAATCCAGCCTCCTTCTACAAACACACTTCGAACATATTCAGCTCTCGTGGTCTTCATTCATCCCGTCTCCGAGATGAGTAATGGGTTCTGCGTGACAACAGTGTCACATCGGAGATGAGCCTCGAATATGCTTCGATTTCCGTCAGGCACGTCTTTGATAGGTAAGCTTTGATTTGCTTTCTGACAAATGGCGGACTTCCGAGATCCAGTCCGGGCATGCAGTGTTGTGGGATATATGCTGGGCTTCAGCCCACTTATGATTATGTTGCGGATTGTGTACACGCAAAAATAAGCCCTCTCTATATCAGGAGGGAAGTTGAGTAGTATCTCTATACGTTATAATTGCCCTCGATATTATTACAAAATCATTTTTCTGGTCAGCTTTCATATTCCCAAACCCATCACACTACACCAACGCTATGACGAAGACTGTGGTTATCCTGGGGGCCTCCCTCGCGGGCATCCCCATAGCCCATTACCTGCTTGCCCACACGTCATCCGTCGTCCCTGATCTCAAGGTCGTACTCGTGTCTCCAAACACGCACATGTACTGGGCTCTGGCCACAGTCCGTGGAATCCTCCCAGGTGGTCTCGAAGAGGACAAGCTCATGCTACCGATCGCGCCTGCCTTTAAGAAGTACTCCTCCGACAAGTTCGAGTTGGTCCAGGGCAAGGCCGAGCAGCTGGATCCGTCCTCCAACTCGGTGATGATTCAGACGAACGCGGGAGCCACCCGCCAAATCCAATACCACACCCTGGTCATCGCAACTGGCACGAGCGCCAGGGAGGAGATGCCCTTCAAGACGATAAACACCACCGAGCAGACAAGGGATGTGCTGCACGAGTGGCAGCAGCGCATCAAATCGGCAAAGTCGATCGTCGTCGGCGGCGCCGGCATCACGGGCACCGAGCTCACAGGAGAGCTGGCCGAGGCGTTCGCGAAGACGGGCCAGAAGAAGGTGACGCTCATCGCGGCCTCGGACCTGCCCCTGGACGCCACCGTCCGGAAAGACGTCCGGCAGGCCGCCAAGAAGGGCCTCGAGAAGCTAGGCGCCCAGGTCAAGGTCGGCGCCAAGGTCAGCAAGGTCGAGGGGCCCGAGGGCGGGCCCAAGGTGATCAGCCTTTCGCTGGGCCGGGGCAGGGACGAGTCGATCGAAGCGGACGTGTACATCCCGACGTACGGGCTCTCGCCGAACTCGGAGTTCGTGCCTGCGAACCTGCTCGACCACCGCAGCCACGTCAAGCAGACAAAGCACCTCCGCGCCGAGGGCCACGACAACATCTTTGTAGTCGGGGACGTGGGCAGTCTCGAGACCCCGCAGGCGGTGCATACCGAGAACCAGGTGCTGCACGTCGTCAAGAACCTGCAAGCACACCTGAAAGGAGAGACCTTGACTGAGTACGTCTTCAGCACCGATCCTCTGTTCATGGCTTCCATTGGGAAGGGAGGTGGCATTGGTCAAGCCAAGGGATTCAAGTTGTTCAGTTTCATGGTGAAGAAGTTCAAGGCGCAGACACTGGGGACACAGAACTTCCCGGGTATCCTCGCAGGACAGAAGACCATGACTAAAGGGAAGTGGACATGATCGTCATTTGCGTTTGGTGCGGAGTTGTTGCGATGATGGCGCGGTGGAGAGCGCGAAACTTGCTTTTCAATGGGAGTAAAGACTTGCGTTTGCGGGAGGCTGGAAACAGAGTGATACCATGTGTTTGATTTATTCAATACTTTGTTTAATAATATCTACAGCACCATGTTCTTTATTTTTCCGTACGTTATGTCGTAACTCCTGCCTCCTTCGAATTCTCATCTTGTCCAACATCTATGGTTTCTTGAGATGAACCCAAGTTCATCACGAAGGGGCCCGGATATTGGGGCTTTTTTAAATGACGTATTAGGACAGGTGAGGAGGATTGAAGAAAGAAGAATCGATACGTTTAATAAAAAAGTCTCTGGGATAATGACCAAGTTTCCAGGGAGCCTCTCTGGCCGACTCGGTACCATTGGTCACAGCTTGCGAAAGGAAACGGCACCTAGAGTAGAGTCGTGGGGAAACCTTGGGAGCGAGCCTCGGCCACAACATTATTGGATATTCTAGCCAAATTCGTAGTTGACATCAATGCCTATAAACTGGGTATCGAGCAACAGTGGAGAAAGTCCCGAGTCACACAGTTTTCGCCTCTATGCTCTACCGGCATGCTGGAAGAGGAGAAAAAGAAAGCAAGACAGGTGTCGCCAAACACCAGCTGTACCACATTCATTGTGCCACGTTACCTCTGTGCGTCACGCAATGCAAAGCCCTCAGAGATGAGAGCTGGCCACAATTCTGACATGATTCCGCACATAATCCCAACTCCCACCTGTGGCAGATTGTGGATGATTTCCGCCAGGGGTCCGGTAAGGGTCGATTGGGGGCCGTCTGCAGCTGAGAACTGTCAATCACCGGTCGGGCGTAGCAGCCGGGCACTTGGCATGATTGCCTGCGGGGCTGTGACACATGGAGGGCACTCATGGAAATAGCTGAATATACCCAGGTAC
Source organism: Diaporthe citrichinensis (assembly GCA_014872995.1). Classification (NCBI taxonomy): domain Eukaryota; kingdom Fungi; phylum Ascomycota; class Sordariomycetes; order Diaporthales; family Diaporthaceae; genus Diaporthe; species Diaporthe citrichinensis. The sequence goes on along the minus strand of JADAZR010000077.1, from coordinate 14,506 downwards.
CGTTACGGTAGGGGACCGGCTTCGGCGATGATGTGTTTGTGTTTCAGCAATGAACAAACCAGAGCACGTGGACACCTGGGAGGGCGCTTACTTGGGCCCGCAGTCCTCATACCTACAGATGCCTGCATATGTATTATGCAAGTCATTTACAACCGCTGCGTGTCAGCAGCGCAGGTGCATCGAGTATGGGGTCTGAATGAACATGAAGAGCGAAGAGTTCCTCATTTATGTACTTTATACAGTCGTAGATGAAGGGCTAGCGCAGCCCTATTTATCTCGAGCCTTTAAGGCAAACACAAATTTTGCGAGGTCGTTGTCGATTGTTGTACTTTGCCGAGTCACCGAACGGGGACGCACCACCAGTAAGGGGAAAAGGTCTACGGGGTGATCACTCTGTTTGAGAGAACGCTTTACGGCTCGATTGAAGCAGGTTTAACCCTCCACTGATCGGGTCGGAAAGCCAGGTGCTATCGCCGAGGCTCATGAACATTTAGTCAAAATCTATTTTCCAATCAGTTTGGGGTACGCTTCCCGGGCAACACAAACTTGCGGGAACCCGTCAGTCTAGTGCTACCGTGGGTAGCACCAACTCGCGGTTTGGGAAACCCCTCTCTCTGAGCCTTGGGACAGGGAAATGATATCAAGGGTACAACATTGGTCAAGATAATCCTCGGGCTGTATTGGGTGACTGATCACGTTGCATTCGTTTCCCACGTACAGATTATTGAGACTTGATACCGCGGCTTCTTTGAGGTCACTGGTTGGGGTGGACCATGCAATGTGCCGCAGAATGCAGTCATTGAGCGGTAAAACCACCCCTCCTCCCTCGGCCTCGCCGCTGTAGACTGGTTGACCAACAGCAGCAGCGTGTGCCATCACTATGGAGCAAATGGCACCCCCCTGCAATATGAATTCACACCATAGCCTCGCTGCTCCGCAAGAGAACTAGCCCCGAACTTGCCTTCGAGGTTGTTGTTACCAGAATCCCATCTTTTCGAGTCATGCCCTTCATCCTCTCGAGATGTTCTAAGGTACAAAAGAACCTCTTAATTCCGGAGACCTCTCAAGATACGGCGATTGCAGCTGGAAGGTCCCTTGCGAAGATGCACCTCCGTGTTTCCTATGGTGAATTTGAATTTTATTTCTAGGTTGATGAGTTGAAACTGGGATATCCTTGGGGCGTAGACTGCAGAGGCTGTTTTCTGGGCGTCTGTAGAGGAGTGCAGAGGCGATGCGTATTTGGAGAAACGAATGTTGTGTGTTCGAGGTAGTACAAGTCGCAGGTCTCCCTTTATCAAACGGACATAGCCAAGCTGAGCTGTGTACCTGTGTGTGTGTGTGATTAACTTAGAAGCGGCGGCCCAAAGAGATTGTAAATGGAGATGCCTCTTTCTTCGGTACCATCATGGCTGGAGGCCGACCAAAACATCATTTATGAGAGCCTCAAAATAGCAACATTGAACGCATCACGTGTATGCAGGTGTCTCTAGGTGGGTAGGTAGAAAGCAGCTGCCTAAATGACCTGCGGAGGTATTACGGTCAGCCGGGATTGTAGTAGAGCTGAATGTAAATCCGACGGGTGCAGGAGAGCAACTGGGTAGTCTACAATTATTAGTCGCCGAACATAAGTGCAGATATTGGGCGGCCTGAGCATGCATGCGGGTAAGTGTCAGCCCACATATCGTGTAGCCATACATCAACCCAGCACATCGGGCCAACCGCCATGTCAAAGAATCAAACCGGACTAGTCACCCACTCAGATACCTAAAAGAGATAGACTGAGGCTTTGACATACATTCAAGGAATGTGGGCTTGAAATCATAGGTTGAGAGGCAATCTCATGTTCTGCAATGGGAGAATTGATAAAGGCCTGCTTCTCCTGGGGCCATCCGTGTTGTCTGCTCGCACTCGTTCCGCACCAGCTTGGCAATCACCTCTAGCATTCTCGACCATCAGTAACATCAAATACATCACCAATAAAACAGAATTGGGAACCGATTACTTGTTATCTAGCCGGTTATCATGTCCAATCACGCGAAGCAGGGCTCAGCCAGCACGAGGTAAGTCATATTATTTCCTGTTTCCGAAGGCTTCCTCCCTTCACGGACTCTATCATTCATGAGATAGCAAGTTATCCTTTAGTTGGCTAGGAGCCCAGAATGTCGCTTTAATTCCGCAACTTGTGAGGGAACGGAAGCTCTCAGCTTTGATGCAGCCTTTTTCTTCTTCTTTCTTTTCCTTTTCTTCCCTGCAAGGAGAACCCGGACGTGTCCCTAGAGGATGTTTCTTCCATGTTTCTTCGTCTTGAGTCTGATTCTACTATAGTGATGATACCCACATCGGAGAGGCTTTCCATGCCGCATCTCAACAGCCGTATAATAACCGCCTCAGAGCAATCGAGGAAAATTGCATCCACCGTGCGGCTAACTCCAACACCACTTCCACACAGAGAGTCCAGCGCCAAGAAGCAACGATCGGCTCACAGCTCCGACGCATTAACGAATATTTTGCTGATACTAGCAACGGCCGGGCATCCACTACCGGTGCGGATCAAACTACCGGTGCGGATCAAACTACCGGTGCGGATCAAACTACCGGTGCGGATCAACCTCGGCAGGAACATGTCGTCCATGAGCTTCTGCTGGGCGTCGGCTCCCAGTTCGCCATTGGGCCCGCTCCGGCATTTTTCAGTCCCAGGCTTGGTCATGGAGGCAATCACTAGATCGCGTAAGATACATTCTCTTAAGAAACCATATTGCCATCGAATGCCTCTGTGAGAACAACAACTGATGTATTGACAGGCGCAGCTGAACGCCAAAGGTTTGGTGCTGGTGGCCCGTTGAGGCGGCCATGATGAGCCGTTGAAGTGCCTGGTGGGCCTCGGCTCGGTCCGTGATGAGCTGCATGCACATGTCATCCTGGCTTGCGTCAGAATTCTGCCAGCAGGATCCCTGTCCACTACCCGAGACTCTTGACCGGCCCGAATCAAGTCTTGACCACACGGGGAGAGAGACCGTTCGCGTACGGGCATGAAATCCGCCTTGAATTTTCTAAAATTTCCTGGGGCGGCGCAGGCGGTCGGGAAGCTGTCATTACTTTCTTTTCAATGTGTTGGTAAATAGCCAAGTGGTCATAATAATATCCTTGCACATCTGGCACTTGCAAGTGAATCTCTTACTGGCAAGACCTATGTGACTTGCAGCCGTCTATTCTTTGAGCCTCTTTTGATTGCATTAGGACTGAAAACATTTGCTCAAAATTTTAGTAGAGTTCATGGAATTTTCTCATTCTCTGGCACAATGTCCCGTCGAGAAAACAAATGGCTCTTGAGCACTTGAAACTATGCATAAGAGACTGAGAGAGTGACTGACAGTCGCCTGGTTTGGAAGTAGTGGTGGCCTCCAGCTGTGTCATCTGTGCAGTTGTTATATAGGCTGTATTATTGTGTGTTTCTGAACTTACAAACATTTATAACAATTCTTCCCTATCAACATACCAAGCACCAAGTCCACAAAGTATTGAAGTTAGGCGCCACTCATTCCACAGGCACATCAACAAACAATAACCCACATCAGTTACAGTGTATAGACATACCTGATTGTTCCAACTTTGTTTGCGGCCAATCTCACCCCTACGGGCATCTAGAGCTACCCATGGTCCAGACTTCACGTGGCCGAACCAGTCTTGCTTATGTCTCGGAGGGGTCTGGTCTAATACATGGGGTGGGGAACAGAATTTCCCGTTGGTCCTCACTAGTCGCCGGCTCCGTAGTCAATGTGTCGTGCCTTTGGTCTTCCATTTCTGATTTATGTCAGGCTTCGCTGTGAATGAGTAGGTAGGTGATTGATGGATGGCCATTTTCAGAACTCAAGGGTCGGGATGATGGAGAGTCTTTATCACCCAGAGAAGCGGAAGGGCGGCCTAGATTGGCTTTTTTTACTCTTGGGCAACGGTTTGGAAAATAATGCAGTAGTTTTGGGGGTAAATCTACTGAGACTGCAGACTCATGAATGAAGAACGGATGTTGGAATATAAAAGAGTTTTACATGGATACATACATTCACACAATAAGTTATAATTAAGTGTGATATGTGAGGCCCAATCAGCAGAGCGAAAAGGTTTTACTTGCGACTTTAGAATCAATTTAACCTTAATCAACAGCACAATTATAGCTCTACATTTAATCTCAAATTGCGGAGCTGCTGATGCTTATAAATGGTTCATTCTCTAATGCTCAGATTGAAGCCAACTTAATGATCCCAGCGTCAACTCAAAGGACGTAAGCTAACTGATTACTAAGGACTTTTTTATGATTATGAGATTAGTTTTAAATAACAAGAAAACATTCTTTCGTAAAGAATACTTAGTTTAAATAGTATATTATACCCAATCATCCCCTGTGGAGGTATTAAGGAACCATAGTGAAACTACTGCTTAAAGACATGAACAAAGATTAAGAAGAAAATAGAATAAAAAGAGCTCGGATGACCAAATCCAAACCCTTCATTCATGTGCTATTATTCAAGCAACACCCCAGTGAACCAACCGCTTATAGTAGCTCAGTACCATACCGCACAGTATAATAGAGGTCTTGCTAAATCGGTATTACCTATGTTCCCGCCATTTGAGGACAGTCTAAATGCATGTTTTTGTCACCCAACAGTCTTACCTCCAGCCAAAGGGCGGTAATGGGGTATGAGGGACAGTTTTGAAAATGGATGATAATCTTCTGATACTTCGCGGTCGGCTGCCTATGGGCCAGGCAAAATGGTTCCTGCTGCTTCTTGATCCAAAATTAGGGACGGCAAATGTCAGTGATAGCGAGTCGCCAGCCACTCAGTCTAGGGTACCAAGTACGCCCTTTGACGGCCTGGTACCGTTCTCTGACAAATGCTCCCGCCTGCCCACCAAGGAGCATCCCCGAGCTGCCAAGCCTTTTCGATGAGCGACCAGGATGCGATGAGGATGGGGAGGGTGGGTAGGACAGGAGGCACATGACAGTGTCAGACAGCATATGACGGCATGGATGCCTGCACACGCTGTGGCGGGACAATACCGGTGGTCTGGGCCAGGAACACTGACGATCGCGATCCAAGAGGGCCCACACGCACACAACTCACCCACCTCACCCAGACACACCCGATGGACCATTTGTCCAGAGCCCAGGAGACCCTGCATGATGTTGCACTTGCGCTTACACATGCACTGTCGCAGTATATGATTATCTCAACGGCACCATACGGCTCCATAACCAGAATGGCCAAGTTGGAGAATCCGGCTGGGCCTCACGAGGTGTTCCTGGTAGTTCCCGGTCCTTGTAGGTACAGACGTCCCTAGAAAGTTGTAGCTTGGTTCAGCCGAGCATCCTGTTGAGGGGGAAAGACTTTATTGTGCAATGATAGACTGGCCTCCGGCCATAGAGTGCTTCACAACAATATGTGGAGTTGACGCTCGAAAACCTTGAAGCTGTGCAGTTCCAAATCGAATGTACCCATCAGCCTGCATCTCAAGCCACTACTGAGGTACATGATCCTCGTATTCGCGCTCAACTGGAACGAGTCTATTGTGAAACACCGGACGGGCGAACCGAACAAAAGTCGAGTATATCTGGATACCACCTGCCGGAACTGGACGAAGCGGTGGGGCTGGGGCGTTGTTGATGCTGTTGTTCCAGCAAGCCGGGACACGTGGGTTAGTTTCCAAAATGGTGGGCATACTTCGCCCGGATTACGTGCATGTGTTGTGTAACACTCACGTCGACAGCTGAGCTGGCTCTCATTTCCACGTTTCGGTGTGCGATCAGGCTCCAGCGACTATAGAGAGTGGGAAGCCCCTCAGGCACACAATCTGGTACGTACCGGACTCGCGTTACACATATGCATCCGCGGCGGCACGGTCGTGGTCACACTGTTCTTTTGATAGGGAGAAAGCACGCTCGAACCTCGCAAGCGTACTTTGGACTGGTACGCTCAATCGCGGCATCAAATAGTCACTCGGTTCTATCTAGGGACAAAATTTTACGTAGAACAGGCTTCGGAAGATGGAAGACGCGCAGAAGGTCGAAGGTCACGTCAAGTCCCTGCAGATGTACGTTGAGGATTTCGTCAGTCAAATTGGAGTCACCGAGAATGCCATTATACTTCTTCCTTCAACGCGCATCGTCGTGAGCGCTTGTCTTTCTAAAATACATACCACCGAATAATGAAAATCACCGGAGTCTTGAAAGTCTCGCGCCACAGTGAGAAGCACCAATTAACGACCTAATCTCTTTTGTCACTGTGTATTGCTCGCTGACATTGACTTGATAACGTTTGTCGAGTCGACCTTCAGGTTCGCAAGTTCTGGTTTGGCTGTCTTGAGAGCCAGCGCTGTGTAGCTCTAGGAGCACAGATTGATGGTATTTGTCAACTTCAAAGCCGTCAGGTAGTGCGCCCGGTGGGAAGTACCGCACAAAGAAAGGCAGCCATCTAGCAGCCAGCTGGGAAATGTTCGAGGTTCACCGGTGCCCATGTATGACCGATAATCCCTAATTGGGTGTTATCACTGACGGGTTGACAGCTCGGCTGGTGTGGCGGAAGCTCAGGCAGGAGGGCCCCCACATGATGACCTCGAAATACAGGGGGTGCCGCTGCACGACACCCCAGCACATAAGACGGAATCATTCTCCATTGGAAAAGCACACCTCCAGAGAGCAGAGAGTACGACCCAAGACACTGACTGCATATATTCGTGCAACTACCTGGCCACAGCCTGCGTAACATGAATATGCAAGCTGGTGACAGCGCCCCAGTTTGTCTCCTTGTTCCTGATGCATGGCCCTGAAAAGGGTAAGTCCGGCACACACTTAGATAGCTATCCCCGGAAAAGGAGCAGCTGAGGCTTTAATATAGTAATGCAGCAAATATATCCTGAGAACCTGAAGTTTTGAGGGAAGCTGGTGCTCTATGCAGAAATTGATAAAGGGGGGTGAGCTCTCCTTGGATCTCCCATGATGTCTGCTCTCCTTCTGCACCAGCATGATACTGGCTTCCAGATATTCGACCGCCAGCGACTGAATATACCTTCGCACTGAGGAGACGAATAAGTAGATCTTGGTTCTACAGCCGGTCTTCATCCGTCAGCCAACGACCATGTCGAGCAACGCGCATCAAGGCTCAGCAAACACAAGGCAAGCCAGTCTTTTCTCTGTTCTCTCGTTCTCTTTCCTCTACCACACCTTCCATACCAAGTATAAAGCTATCCTATGATACTTTTAGTTGTCTACGCAACGTCTCCATGCATTCACATCGAATGGGGAGGCTGTGGGACTTTCGGTCTCGTAGACTCTTACAAGGAGAACAGAGCAGGTACCTAGGCAACAGGGACTGAGAGAGAGAGGGCCCAATGTGCTCAAAAGACATATTTTATAGATCAATAAGCACTTTCTGGGCACCCCTTTATAGTCCAACCTATTCGGTTGCTCGGCGGATGTGAAATAGAAAGAATGCAGAGATTCGCACTGGCTAAAACTGAGGATGCACCAGGCATAAACCAGGGCACAAACTAGCACCTAATACACTTAACATTAATACCTTATCTATATTCTTAATTTTTATACTTATTTTATATTTTAATATATATTTAACTTATAATATTATATTTATTTATTTATTTATTTCTTTATTTATTTCTTTATTTATTTCTTTATTTCTTTATTTATTTCTTTATTTATTTCTTTATTTATTTCCTTTCTTTCCTTCCTTTCTTATCTCTTATCACTTATCACTTATCACTTATCACTTATCACCTTATCTCTTATCTCTGCCTACCCCACATGCGGGGAAAAATGAGCCAATAAAAAGAGCTAAATTTAAAGATTTAAGCACTATTAAGAATTTATATAGGGAGGCACTTAAATCTTTAACATTTCTCCTTCTTATTTTATTTTATTTCTTAAGAAATATAAGGTCTTAAATTATAAGCCTAATAGTGCCCTATAGAGAAAAATTCAGAGAATATTCCTATATATATAACTTTTTATAAGAGAAAATTAATATTTTTTGGTGAGAGATGGGTCTGAGAGAATTACTAACGGGATACAAAACCATTTTAAAAGAATGGCATATTCTTTGATCTTAGTTTCCAAACTCCACGCTCATATCATATCAAAGACATCATCATGTGCTCTCTGGAGCAATTCTTTTTCTTGTTCTTTTACCATATAGCGCTGCGCGGTCTGTCGATCTGGGCAGCGGCCTTGTCGGCCACCAGTGCATTATTGAGGGGCTCAAACCTCAGGCTCGAGAGCGGGTCGGACGCAGTGGACAGGAAGGAGCCGTAGTCGGGGCCGAGGATCATGGCCTTGGGCGTGCTCGGCTCGAAGGCGTGGGGCGACGGCGTCGTCGGGGACGTCTTGGCCGAGTTGAGGGTGTGGATGGAGGACCCGGCCAGGTCAGGAGGGCTGACGGCATCGAGCTCGCTTCCTGCACCCTCTTGGTGGGCTGCAGGGGCTGAGTTGTGCTTCCGGTCGTACTCCTTGCCGGTAGCGAACTTCTTCTCGCCTTTCGAGAGCGGAGACGGAACCTTCTTGGCTGGGGTCGAGCCGCCTTCCGGGCTGTGTCGGGAAGGGTCCCTCCTCGAGGGCGTGCCGCCGGGACCCTCGCCAGGTGTGCCGGCGTTCTCGGTTGAGTTGCTCCTGGAAGTCTGATTGGGACCCCCAGGGCGGCGGAAGATAATCTCGGCCACGATCTCGTCATCGGGATTCGCTGGCGGGCCCAGTGACGGGTCTCTCACCGAGCGTATCATGCCTCCATTGCCCTGTCTAGTTTGAGACGCGGCCCCTCGGTTGTTGGCGAGCGGACCCTGGCTTCCCTGTCTGGCCTGGGTAGACACGGCGCTGTCGTTCCGTTGTCGACCGCGGGTGCTTTCTCGAGAGTCCGGCCGCCCCAAGTGCTCGCCGACTATCTTGGATATCTCGGACCATAGCATTGTTCGGGATTCTTCAGGCTCGACATGTGCAACAGGTGCACCCATGCCCTGTGGCAGCCCTTCGGTCCGCGAAGCAGGTCTATCAGGATCTGAGGAAGTGTGATAATGACCGCGTGAGGGTGCGCGTGCAGCACTTCCATTGGTAAGGTTGTTCTTGCCAAGAATATCTGACTGAGGCCTTGGGATGTTGCTGGCAAGCACGCTGTCACTTGCACCAATGGGGATCGAACCACGGGACAGATTGAACGCTCGGTCTGCGAAAGAAAATTCGCTTTCTGTGGGGCGACCCGAGCGGCTTGCGTTGCGCGACTTGGGAGACCTAGGTCTGTCCTGTGATGGCGTGCCGGAATAATTTTGTCGCTGCGCCTGCGCTGATTGAGTCTTCCGACGGAGGGCCTCTAGGCGCTCAATCATATCGTCGAGGTCCGGCTTTTCCACTTCAGAGGCACGGCGTTCATGCCTCCCAGTTCTACTCGCATTTCGTGACTTGGGTGATGCGGGTCTCACAGGGGCTGCTCCGGTCGTTGTGGCAGGCCTTGTTGGTGGCGCATTCTCAACCTGACGAGGCTTTTGAGATCGCCCGGACCTTCCGGACCTTGCTGATCGACTGGATTGCGATGAGCTTTTCTCGGACTTGGGAGATTGGTCTCTAAGACTGGACGAAGCAGCTCTGCGTGAGTTGCGGCTGCTGGGGAACTTTATGAGTGCAGCCGACACGCTTGGGGATTGTGGTGGCAGGTACACATCAGGCACCGGCCACTTGGGACCATCTAGAGGCGAATGCAGAAGTGTCGATGAGGGCATCCAAAAGTACTTCTCCGAAAGCATCCCTGGTTCATCCTCCGCGATGCGTTCCTCTTCGGTTACAATGGAGACGCTGCCACCGAGGATGCGCTGGTCCCTCTTCGACTGGCTATTTGTGCCAGGGTATGGGGTGTCGACGTGCTTGCTTGGGGCACGGTCCTTAGAGGTCACAAGCTTAGGCCTCGCTGATAGAGGAGTTGGACTGGGTGCAGTTGGCGTAGGAACGGTAGGGCTCTCGGCAATGGGAGTCTTGAGCGAGGCGGAGGTGGTCCTCAAATGATGTTGCTCGGGAATCTTGACCCTGACAGATGGTCTCTCTCTGCGGTTCTTGTTGGAAGAAGGCTGCTTTGGCGATTGTGACTCTGGGGCCTTCGATGAACTCGGCCCCTCTCTTGGAACTGATTTCTCTGGTCTGGTTCGCGTCTTTTTGTCTTCAGTCCGCTTTCCGTTGCGTGATTTGGAGCTTGTGCTGCTGACCCCACTGTCGTGTCCACTGGACCCAGGCCTGTGTTCCTGTGGGTTTGATTGCCCAGCCTCCTCGCGTTGGACTAATTTCGCAAATGGTGCGTCGTCGGTGTCCACGACCAGAAGTTCTTTGACCCCTCTGTGTTTGACAACAGAAGTCAGTGATCGTTCAAGTATTATGGTTCGGAAGAACTGTGAGGCATGTTTTCTGCCAGAGCACGCCTGGACAATATCTCATGACACATATCGGGGGTTTGGGGCAACGTATTGTCCCCAAGAGATGCTTACCTTCCAAGTAAGCCATATACCTTGACTTCACCCTCCTTGATACCAACTACGGCGCTGGTTCCGGCATACACTGCATTGTCCTCCATACCGGTACGGTTGCAGAAGACGACGATTATCTCTTCGCCACTCTCATCTCGAATGACAGGTTCCAGACGTTGGATCCAATACATCAGGGTCTCCATATCCGGCTCGTTTGGCATTCGTGTGAAGTCCTTGCACTCCTCGCGGGTGAGCCATGCCATGGTGATAATGACTAGGTTGGCCCGAACCTCGAGGATGTGGAAACCGAACTCGAATGCATGCCATGGAGCTTCGAACTTATATGGGTTGATATCCATACCTGCAATTTGTTAGAGGTGCACGGATGGACTGTTGGCAGGAAGCAAGACCTACAGATACCCATAGCCATGCGGCCCAACCCTGGGACATGGCCGCCGAAAAAGCCATGCTTCCCTTCGAGCGCCCAGGTCTCGTCCAAGGGGTATAAGAACGACTTCCGGTAGTTGGCAACAGTCTCACCGTCGCCGTTTACCAGAATTGACGAGTTGTAGTACTCTGGGCCAGTTGGCCATTTTGGAGAGACATCTACTCGCTCCGGATAGCCGACAAGAACATTCGTGTTGTACTTCAAGGCAGTAGTTCGAGCCCACAGAGAGCTGATTCCGGAACCTGATGGCTCCAGAAACGGCGAGATATCTTGCAGAGACGAGAACGCGTATCCTTGAGGGAGTGTGAGCCCATGATCAAGCTCAAGGAACCAAAATTATGGATTCATTCCACACCGGTGACATCTAGCCAGTGGAGGGGCCTGAAAGAAACACCTGGGCGGAGGTCACATACCTGTGAAGGCTAATTCGGGCAGAACCAGCACATCTAAACTGTCGAGGTCATCCTGATTTGCCTTTGCAAGAACCGCATCCTGTGTTTTCTCATGTCAGCGAATTCGGATTCAACCGCATATGAAATAATGGCTAGTCCTAGTACTGCTCCGCTCCACTTGAGAGCACCCCAAGGGGAAGACCGCTGAGCGGCCTGAAGGAAGTGAAGGTGGAAAGTTGCCACTAAATGGAGGGAGATACGGACAGCACGGTTGAGATTATTGTCGATGTCCCCCACCTGAGGCGCGAACTGAAGGCAGCCGATCCGCATTGCGACTAAGACTCGAGCGAAACCCTGCGACTTCGTGCCACGACAGGATGAGTCAAATCCGGATGACGTTCAGGGAGCCGGAGCTGATACACCAGCCCTTTCGCTGCGGTCCCAGAGGTGCTGGGTAGGCACGTCGTCAGAGCCGTCGACGAAGATTCGGACACGAAGCACGCATCGGAAACCAAAACATGGATATCACAAGGAGTGGCGTAGTAAGAGAGAAAGCGGACTAAGACATGGACGGATGCAATCTTTGTGGAACTGGACGGGTATTTGGGACACCAAGCGAAAGGGCTGAGACCGGGGCCAAAAAGAAACACCATGTGGGAATCAGGAGGGGGCACACTCCCCCCAGCCCGACGGCGTTCCGCCTTTTCCAGGCTTGTACGTGCTGCTTCGAACCAACATGTCGAAATGCGCGACCCAATACGCTGGGCTGGCTGGTTATGCATGCACGTCGGCCAACGGGGAGTCGAGGATTAGCGCCGTGGTTTTGCAAGGGCTGGAGAGCACCCCTGTGATCACGACCCTTTGGGGCCCTAGGCTGTGAACAGGATAGGCCGCATGCTAGGAGATATCGACACCTCGCAGCCTCAAAATGGTACTCTGGCGTTTCTCGGACGCCTTCACACTGGCGCCATCAGCCCGTTGAAGCTTCGTCCGTATGCTCGTAGCACGAGGTTGAGCAATATAGGATATATCGCCCTCGACCTGTATGAGAAGCTGGGCCCGCGGGCGCCATCTTTCTCCACCCCGACCGCACCGGGCGAGCGGCAAAGCTTTGAGAAGTGACCAGCCAGCTGACTGGCGGTGCCCAAACAGCGCATCTGACCTCCGCAATGGTTTCGCAGCGGAAGGATGAGAAGGGAGATTGGGGGCGCACGAGAACCGTTGTGTTGGTTCGAGCCGACCTCTCACACGGCCCGGGCACAGCAGGGTCAGACCAGGGAAGGGCAGGGAGCCTCCAGGGCTGCGGTGCTCGGGAACAGACCGCCCCTCCGCCCGCCTTTGGAGCCGACTTGCCAAGGTGTCCAGGGTCGGTCGTGACGTCCAATGGACGGCATACTGACCTCCCCCTGCCTGTGATGGTTAGGCCGGGGATCGTGGCTCTTTTCTTCTGCTCGACGCGGTGATAGGACGAATGTTGCGTTTAAGTGGTGTTCCCATTTGCTAGAGGGTGCAGGATGAGAATCCTCAGGCGCCGGAGCCAGCTGGGAAATCTGGAGCTGCAGGCCTTGATTGGCTCGTTGCAACCCACCATCTTGGGGCATCTGCAGAGCCCTCCACCCTCTCTCCCTCTGTCGGCTCCGGCTCGAGCAGTTCAAACGTTGACATCGCTGATCAATGATCGAACGTCCGGCTGACGATGCCCTGTGTTTCATGCGTCGAAACACAGCGTGGATTTAGTGGAGCACTTACTAGTCCAACGTATGATTCCTGCTCACCGACTCGAATAACAAGTGTCGATGGCTTCTCTGTTGTCGAGCACGCGACGGGATTAAAACACCGCCCACATGCCAGTCCTTCCGAGAATTTTTGCTACGCCAGGGCGTTTAGCCACCTTCCCCTGTACGACCACCATGGTCAGCTCCTGCACGCAGTGCTCGGTGGGTGTCGAAGGTGCCTTACCATGTGGCATGTGCTGCCTTGTTTATCCAACCAACATGGCCTTCCGGTACCGTATGCCGTCTTCTTCAGCCTCATGCAGTGTAGCCCAGTGGCGGTCTGCCTATCTGGTCTACCTGATCTACTGTACGTGTCATTTCTACCGCAGGCCATTGCACAATCGTGATCACGCCTTGCCAGGGCCCAACGTCGGTAAGAGGCAGGCAGGGGTTGTCTGATTGGGAAACCGACAAGCCCAGCATTGGCACCAGCGGACAAGCAGGAAATAACCGGCTCTAAGCCTCGCAACCACCACGGGATACTCTACCTTATCGCGTCGAGATGTCAACTATCATTGGCGCAGGCGAACTACATTGCAACTACTTGGATGATATTGTCCCTAGACTTTTCCCTCTGAGGCATCTAGAGGGCGGAGGTCTCAAATAGGCAGCTCTGACTGATACAGCAGTTCTCTCTGGTGTTTTCCTTCCGAGGAGCAATGTGAATCATATGGTCAGAATGTGCACTTTTTATGGCCGAATCATCACGTACGACTGCAACTACAGCAGAAGTACGAGGCTCGAGGCACAACACATCCCTGGAAAAGGCCTGATGCCCTCGCAGAATACCGCCCAAATTAACCAGTTGGTTACTCGTAAGGGGGTCGTTGATGGGCGTCACGGGTCGCCCGTCCGAGGCGTCCTCGGCCCGTGATGTTTACGGTCAAGACTCGGATCGAAGCCAGGCGCTCCGTGCTTGGGCAAGTGTGCCGGAACATCTGGATTGGTCCGCTGCTCCACCACATGATCCGCGCGTCCCGCAGATCGGGCCAGGTAGGGGCCAGGCGCCCAGGCGCCGTGCTTGATCTGACCTCTGCCGTCCGTGGAATGCAATAGGAAGGGCGGAGCCTGGCCTGCCTGAAAGACACGCAGATCATCAAGGCATGTGGGGTGTCGCGTGCTCGGCTAACGAAGGAGCAGGTTTTTGTGTACACAGAACGCTCCTGGTCAAGGCTGGTGTACCATCCCCTGTGGTGCTGCTCGGCACCAACGTTTTTCCTTTCCGGCCCCACTTTTCCACTCTTTTCCCCTGTAATTAAGAGGGTACGCCGCCCCTATATCACTCATAAATCATCACCAGCAATATACTCTCAACGCCCTTATCATTAATGCCCTTAACATTATTAATTTTGCTGTTATATATTTATTTTTTATATAATTTAATATTT